>DWLI01002714.1:0-12764 GCA_018249915.1 Cecropterus dorantes dorantes
CATTTAGTATACAAACTTAAGACCTCAAGAAATATTGTCTTATTCTCACAACCGCATAACGCGCATACCTACTACAATAATGAAATAAGCGATACAATATTTCTTTTAGCAGACACTATATTTAAAAATTGTATAGCCCATGTCACTTCCACAAATGTGACATGACAATGACTCATGTTTACAGATCCGTTAAGACAAGCATACATACATTCGCTCCAAAAAAATCACCCTCCTTCTGATACAAAATAAAAGAAAAGTCACACCTTGCATGCAAGTGTATTAGTTTTTATTAAGCGTTATTTCGGTTTCACAGTTTTACCGTGACCACTATCCATTCTTAGACCCAATTAATAATTAGCACAAATGAATTAAAAATCGCATATCTTGATTACCTATTATATATTTAAATGTATTAATTCCGCAATAATATTAGTCTAAAATCATAAACTCGTATGAACATTAAATTTTACATTTAAGATGTATACAATTATAAATAAGACTAATTACCGATAACATATTTAAAAAAATATTTGCACAATGCTAATAATATGAAAATTTAGAACTATATGTTAAACATATTACATAGCCCGTTCACCGATCTAATGTAGAGCCACAGTTTAACAGAGTTCTTGTGAGCTTTGGTTCAGACTTTATCCATTAAACAAATTACGGTCAAAACGTCCCAACACCCTAATAACCACAGTACACGCTAGTTGGATGCCTTGAAGTTCAATATTAAATTATTAACCATAACATCTTAGTTTATTTCTTTATGTCCTTTATAATTATTTGGTAGTTATTATCATCGCAAATATACATATCCAACATCCCTGGTTGTATTAAAATTAAAAAGAGGTTAAAATTATTGTTATTATATCAATAATCAAAATAATTTTTTATTCCGACTACGAACTCCTTCACATTCGTTAATCCATATGTATTTGGTCATTTTTTAATATTTGCTTACTACTTCTTTCCAGTTTCCTATATCCGATTATTCATTAAAATGTAGGTATAGTCACTTCTGCCTTAGAGCTAGCCTAAAATATCCAATAGGAATGATTTAAAATATAGATCAACTAAGAACAGTTTTTTTTTTATATTCAACCCCTACGACGGTGAAAGGGTTAAAGTGGGAATAGTTAGTTAAATGCCTGTTTAACGTATAAAAGTCGTGGGCAATAATTAGTGTTATATGTATATATAAATAATTGTAATTACCATAGTAAATGACTAATATTCGTTACATTAAAAATATAGATCATCTATCGTTATATCTTTTGATATTAATAAGTTTAAGTTACACATAATGAAATATCCGTTGAACTTTGATAAGGTTCTTGGAAGGATTTTTACATTAGGCCGATTAAAGGTCAGAATGTATAGAGTAAAAGGTTAGAGTTCGTCTACTGCCCACATATTAGCCAATCTATTGTGTTTAAGCTTTTGATAATGTTGTTACTGATCTAAATATATAGATCTAAATAGGTAAAAATAGAGAACTGAAAACAAGAGTTACTCTAAAGATTTCGTCAACCCATTATTGTGCCACTGCTGGCCGGGGCTTCTCTCAGATTTAGAGAGTTTCAGGCCACAGTCCACCGCGCTAGCCAAGTGCGAAACGTTCTGAATACTCACGATGTTTTCCTTCACCGTAAAGCAGTGGTAATTAACTTCTAATACGCACATAATTTTGGAAAAATCAGTGGCCTGGGATTCGAACCTCGGACTCCCGATCGAGAGACCGAGCTTCAACCATACGGCTATGACTGTTCATATATTGTATAGTCTAAAGATAATTAATTATAAAAAGAAAAGTTTTTTCGTAATCAGGCTTTTTGTTTTATTCCCAGAAAATCCTTTTATTTCATACCTTTACAATATCGTTGTATAAAAAATAATTGGTCCGCCATCTTGGGGCGCCGTCGTATCGAATTTCGAAAACTTCACTAAGAATTGTTTAGTGACATTGTCGTCTAAACCAAACATGATGCAAAATAGCAGTTCAATCAAGTCAGGGTTAGCTGATTTAAATTTCTTTAGCAAGGTTTGACCGAACATGATCACTAACAACGTATATTAAATAAAGCTTGTTATTTTTTTAAATATTAAGACTGCGATAGTTTTCATGATTATTACAATCAGAGCCGTTCCTACGTTCTAAGTATTCAATGCATATACACTTAATATGACAATTTTTATATTATAAAACTTAAAAATTATATAGAAAAGTTATAAATCATGATTTATGCACGCAAAGTCATCTACATAAATCCTAGCGGTCTTTGACGTAAATACCTTTTGCGTAAAGTCAAATATTATCTAGAGTAAAAATCTGAATAGTATTTTCATGGAAACAAGTATTAGCTTTTATAAAAGGTTTTATTCTAATCATAACGTCGCAGGTGTTAGACACTTCCATTCAATTTCTTTCTATGGATAATAAATGTTAATACATTTTGAAATCATTTACATTGAAATTTGTCTTCGCCTTCATTGACCAAGAGGCAAAAATGTGAATGATAACTAGGTATAGACGTGAAATAAACGACGCAAATAAAAATGTAGATGTAAATAATAAATAAAAAAAATAAAAATTTACCAGGTGGTAGAACCACCTATTTCTAGTAACGCCGCTATAAGTAACGCCGCGACACCTATTTCTAGCGCAAAGCAATCTTTGCGTTTCGCTGGGAGGTGTGGTTGTCGTCTGACTTATATATGAGGCAACCATCCTAGTCCTCAGGAATAGCAACGCATCTATGATCAACTTTAGTTAGTTGTACCCCTGTTCTATATGAAGTTTCTTACAAATGTCCATTGCTGTAGCCATTTACCATCAGATGGATTGTATGCTCGTATGCTATTGTCATCAGATAATAATAAAAAAGAAATAAAAATATTTCTATTTTTTTAATCTCCTTTATGTACCGCGTGTACATTTACATTCTCGGTCTTTTTCTATATGAGGTTTTATAAGAGTCATTCAAATTATTATTTTATTTTGCGTAGAAGTTGTAAGCTCGATTGCAACAATACCGTATGAGGCGACCATCTTAGTCCTTAAGAGTCGCAGCATGATTGAATTCAGTTAAAACCCATGTTCTCTATGAATTAGATAAAGTATTTCCATGGGCGGAAATGCGCATTAACCATAAAATGAACCGCATTTTCGTTTGCTACTACTTAATTCAATCTTAAAAATATAAAATATGTTTGTGTAACTAGAAGTGAGATACTTAAGTTTTTGATACATAATAATTATGTTCACAATTGTTAATTCATAGCGTAGTTAACCTTTGAAACAATAAGACCCTTTAAATTAATTAATTGGAATATCTTTAGGAATTTGTAGTTTACTGGAACAGTAAATTAACATAATTATGCCTTTGCCAAAGTTGGGAAATGCAGGTCCTAAATTAAGCAGCCAAGACTTTGAAATGGGAGTCTAGGTACGCCCTAATTGTTTGAAATGTTGAATAGTTCAAATTCAATACCTATGAGGTATTTCATTTACAAATTTAAAACAACTTTTATTAATATTACCAAATACAGGTTAAATATTTCATTAAGCTTATATTCAAAGTAATATCATTGGTAATTTTATGCAATATAGTTCATTCGTTCAAATAGTACATATTCATAATGTAAATAAGATATTTATAATATATGATAATATATGCATAATAAAATAGAAGATTAATTTCGTTTCCGACTAGCAGAACCCCGAAGTTTTACTCTAGTTTAGAAATGAAATGTATTTTTCAGTAGCTTGATATACTTACAAAAAGCAAAAAAAATAATTTGTAACTTAGATTAGAATTTTAAACCTTCAACAATTTTACCAAAATGGCGTTGTTTAAAAGAATTCTGTTAGCAACTGACATTGAGCGCCCGCGGACTCTGTGATTTGATTTTTGTGCTGATCAAAATTATATTTTTTAGAATATTAACTCAGTTACACCTTATAACATTAGCTATCTACCAGTGGAGGCCCATCGAAAGCGGTCAAGCGGTATCGAAGATTAGGTGAAATAAACAGACAGAAAAACAGACAGTTTTAGTAATTGACTTTTTGTAATAAGTATCCTATATACTTTCAAGTGCAATTTAGTAAAAGTACTTTATTTTGATGTTACAAATAGACACCCCAATATTATTTATTGGTATATTTTTTTAATTTGTTAGCGACAAAAGTTGTTAAGCATCGAAACCGATTCGTTTGAAAGATACTTCTTTAACGATAACTAAGTTAATTTATATAAATTACATTTTATATAATTAATTTCACTACTATTCCGGAGTTTGACTGCACAGTTGCTTTGTTGTTATTGCTATACAAAAGATGTTTTCCTGCTGCGATATTGTGGTTTGAAGGGTGAATTCATTACCTATTTCAACTTTGAGCTCGAAGTGTTTGTCTGTAATAATTTATTAACAAGACGCCATTTGTATAAGTTTAAAAATCATATAATTATATTGTTTTAATAAATTCGGTATTTAGGTTCATTTAGGTCAATAAGGAGTTGATTACAAATCTCCTTGTACAATAGTGACAAATGTATAAAAAATTTTAGCGTCAGTTTTTAAATGTCTCTCTCACTTACGTAACGTGTTTCTTCCAAGGCTAAGATTTCTAAGTTCAACTCCGGAGAAACAAATTCCTCATAAGACTACATAAGACACGTTAATTTTACAAACTCTCTGTGACACGTTAATTTTGCAAAATTTCTGTAAACATCTGCCAAAGACTTAAATATTTTTTCATTAGATTGAAGTAGCAAACAAATAGAAATCAACCTGATAGTCAGTTGTTACTTCTGCCCATGAAAATCATGAACAGTGATTTTATCTCAACTTGATTATAGATACGTTGCCATTAACTACTAGTATGACTAAGATATGTTTAATTACAGACAGTCACCAAACACAAGAACTAAGCCACGCTAGAAATAATCGTACGGTGTTATCTTTTTGATCCAGCCATATTATGTATATGTAATGGTTTAAAACAATTACGAAACGTACGTATATCAAGTCGTTATGAAATAAACTATGTAGTTGCTGTATGATTTCGTATTCAAATGTTTGTAAAATTATATTTCTAGCAATTTGAGTTTGCCAGGTGGTAGAAACAGTGGAGTTCGACCGGGGAGGGACCACCATACCTATTTCTAGCGTGAAGCAGTCTTTATGTTGCACTGGATGGGTGTGGTTGTCGGCTCATTTATACATAATGCGACTATCACAGTCCTCCGGAGTAGCCACGCATCTGTGATCAAAGGTAAAAAAGGTAAATATGTTTAAGAGCCGATATCCTCGAACATCTAATTTGCTAAAACATAACTTTGTAACTCAGCTTAAACAATATTATCACAATGTACCTATAAAGAGCACTTATCGTAATAAGAAAACGTTTAGGTGAAATCCAATTTAGCACATGCCTGCTTTTTATCACTTGCGTCGTGGCCCGGCACCTATCTAATCATTCAACGTACTTATAGAAGATTTTGAGTGCATTATTTATGGAAGAAAATTTGTGGTTTTATTTTATTGAAAGGTATGAACAAGTATGTATCGACCAAGTAGATATTACCGTTATACCTTATTCTAGCATGAAAGAATTTATGCGTCTTAGTTATGGTTTCACATATGCAAAGAATGCATATGCATAATCACATATGCTTATTAGTGATTACTGCCGCCCAAGGACTTATAAAGTCGCCCCTAAGGAGAACTAAAAAGGAGGCATTGTTATTCTTAAGAAATAAAATCTAATAAAAAAGACCTGGGGTTGCAAATCTTTTCATCATAAATACATCTGCCAATTACATACCGCCACATACAATTGCAAAAAGTTCTACCATATTTTACTGTATAAAAATACAATGACAAAATCTCAATATACGAAATTGTAGCGAAAACAATTCGAGAAATTAAATTTGTGAGAAACGATACGTATTTGTTACAAAATACACGATTCTTCAAGCCACAAACAAGCGGCGTCCATAAATTGTTCCAATACAGTCGTACCCTAAATGGCATATCGAAACAAACGGCGCTCATAAAACGCTTCATCATAAAATATTTTCGTCTGAATCCCAACTTTCTATTAACAAAAGAACAAGTGAAGTTTCGTTCGACATGGATATACTAGAGTTCATAAGGAGGTGGAAGAGAAATGACGTCATTACTCATTGGTACCTTGAGCATATTTGTACTGTTAGCTACTTCGTTGTATACCAAACTACTTTACATTCGCGAGGTCACACTTTTACTGATGGCACTTGTTGTTTGCGGAGGTAATGGGCTGCAATATTTCTTTGTCGTCCCAAAGCCCCCATGTCACTCCAACTTGGTGAGTTCAAATTAAATTTTGAAAAATATTGTACATGGCAGCCATTTGAACTTTTAATACTTATAACTTAGATAAAACTCATAGTATAGAAGATATATAAATTGACTTATGATTTATGAATATTTTATTTAATATCTTAATGCGCTGAATGCTTTCATATCCCGACATAATACGAACACAACAACATAATTATATCACTTCTGGTATATTTTGTGTGACATATTTCCAAAATGTATTACTTCTGTGCGCTATACACATTACCTACAGCTTACCTACAGTAAGTACATGTTATGATTATACCTACATAAGCCAATGCCAAGCAAATGGCTGCATCTAAATACATACGTTTACCGCCTGCCATTTAGAAGCGTGCAAGTACCTCTAAGTATTTAAGTAGAACGGCGCATAAGGACACGAGGAACACATTAGTAGCATGTGCATGCGGAGTGGGTTCGCACGGCTGTTTCATAAAATATTTCTAAACCAAATCACGGACAAAGTAAGCGATACGATTCTAGCGGGAACTCTATGAATAAAATTATCATTTTGCAGAATTGATTCTGGAGCACAGTAAAATACTTGTATTATAGTTGCTTAGGGTACGCTACCTTTGTATTATTCGAGTCCGAGAAGGTGTAAATGATTAGGGTTCATAAATTTATATCGAATAAAAAAGTGACAATGATATAGCTGAAACTCTTTTTACGTCCCTGCGGGGTACGCGTCATTTTCTACAATTGGGGATGGTGGGAGGGTAATACTAATATAATATCTCCAAAGAGGAAGTAAAGTAAATATATATTGTTTAACGAATTTTACGGTTCAGATTTTTATGCCGAAATTACATTGCTGATGAAACGTACCAATCAAACGAAATAATAATTGCAGTTTACCTGACAATTAATAGTCACAGTCGCTCAAAGACATCTGTGATCAACTTCATATAGAACAGGGGTTTAATGTGAAATCAATGACAGATACGTTTCTACTTTCAAAGACTATCTATATAAAATTGAGCCGGCCACCCATACCTATCCACCACTATGTATCTTAATATATCAAATAGTAGAATAAGTGTTAAGTCGTAATTATTCTTCAGTTATATTTTATTTCTATTTCGATTACACCTTTATTAGATTATACATATATCTATATCTCATGACATCATTAGCTTCGATTAGCTTTTAGTCTCCACTAATCCGATGCAAAGTTGTTAACAGACACGTTGCCAGGCTAAGGCTAAGACAATGCCTGCTATTCCCGTAATCATTGGCTTTACCCTAGCAGCAAGCTAGCTCGAACACAATAATGGCCAAGATGGTGGACAAGGTATATAGATACTCGATACTGGGAATAGTTCTCAATGTTTGATTAGATAGTACATATTTCCAAGCCTATTCTGAATAAATTGAGAATTTACATGATAACAGACTGTAGCGTGGATTTTATTAGTGACACATGTTTTTTTGATGAATTTCTACAGGAAGTAAATCGTGTGACAGAAATACAGTTTTAACTTTAATGTATTTTGTCTTTGTATATGAAAGTTATTATTTGACCAAAACTAAACCGTAAAACCTGTTTGTAGATTTGTCAGTAATTAAATCGATATTTACAAAACACCAACATATTTTTTAACTCGCAAAGCAAGGTAGGATGGGTATGATTTGACGGAGGGTGTATCATCGCCTCATATAAAAAAAAACACGCTTTCTACACTCACGGATCCGCAGTAGGATGTTCTCCTGTGTCGTGGGTGCCATGGATACACAAAGACGAATACACAAACATCCAGACCCAGAACAGAAATATCTAACTTCATCATTCAGATGTCTGTCTGGCCGAAAACTAAACCCGGAACAAATGCAGGTCCGACCGGTATGGTGGTCGTCCAACGTGAAGCAGTTATTGCGTTCCAGTGGAAGGGTATGGTTGCCAGCTCACTTATATGTATATAAGGCGACCATCTTAGCCCTCAGCTTCAGATAGAACCCCTGTTCTATATAAAGTTGCTTACAGACGTCCATGGGCAGCAGTTGTTATTTAGCATCAAATGGACTGCTGCTTCGGTCTAATAAAAAAAAATGTTGTTGAATAAAATTTTCGTATAATTCAATCATCTTAATTCTTGCGAGTAGCAATGCATCGTTAATGGAATTCAGATAACACCTCTGTTCTATACGTAGTTGCTTGCAGATTTACATGGGCGTCGGTGACTACTTACCACTAAAAGTAATGCACGCTCCTTTTTGTACTGAAAAAAAAACCTAAGTTAAAATCTATTACTCAAAACACTCATTTGATATAAATAAATAGGTATCATAAAACAAAGCAGCATTGTAAATATAACGCCGAATGTACATTTAATATCGTTGTAATACAGCTATATTGCCTCGCAAACTCTCACCTCAAATAACATCCTAACGATATATGAAATTGAGAATATTATAAAGCCATATGAACGCCTCGTCGCACTTTAAACTTTAAATGAGTATGAAATATACAATGAACATACGTACGGAGAAAATTTAAATAACATTTTCGATTTCAGCATATCCCTGGCGTATTTTTGTTATACTGAAACAAGTCAACATTTAATCGATTTTTTTTTGCTTCTCTCTATACTTTACGATGGTTTGATGATGGGTCTTCTTCATAATTTTATACGGTACTACGACTCAAATCATTCTAACTACATATGAGTAGATTATGTAATTTCGCTTGTGGTAATCTATATAATTTTGCTAGTGATTATGCATATCACTAGAATAAAACAAAATTCTTATATTCCTAAACCTCTTGCTAAATATCCTGCTGAACGATCATGATCTTCATCGTTGATTGAATAATAATAAATTGAATAACAATGCCTGTGTTCTCACAGGAATACTCACCATGTGTTTGATTGACAAACCGAAGGATTAATTTTGAATTAGATTTACATAGACTCGAGTATTATTGCTGTCATATTTTACTTAGCTTTGAAATTTTGTCACATTATACAACTTTGTACCAGTGTATTTGTCAGTATCATTTGTTCAGAGTTACAATAATTAACTTCTTACAAATTATTTAGGTTAAATTTGATGAAATAGTTTCTTATTATTTAAAATAGGTAGTTTTAGCGACGATGTTATACCCCTCAGTGGATTACCCCTACAGTAAAAAAAATCCCGAGTGAAGGATACTTAGGAAAAAAAAGCATACGATGATTGATCAGATGATCTAAATAATAATAATAATAAACGGTTTCTACACTCATAGCCCCACGCTAGGATTTTCTTCTGTATGGTAGGTACCATGGACACACAAAGACGACGCATACACCCAAACCTAGAGCAGAATCTAAACTCACCATTCGGATGTCTGTCTAGCTGGGGATTGAACCCGGATCCCACTGCGTGTCAGACTGGTATGTTGACCGCTCCGCCACGCGGGTCGTCGAAGAATCTAGTCTAAACGAATCTATAGAACATAGCAGGAATTCTTTAAAGGGTATATTATATATTAAAGGGTATATTATAGGACCTGACAGAAAGCGCTAGCCAGTAAGGGCTTACATCGTGGAATTTCAATCGCTGATAGATGAAGGCTGAATATATTGTATGATAGATGAAGAAGTGGACGGATCCAATTTTTCAAAAAAAAAATGGTTATTGTTAAATAACATTATGAAATTCATCTTAATATTTGTATATTTGATAAATAATCAGTGAAATTCCCTAAAACCTGATGAAGTCAACAAAAAATCACTGAATTCAAAAGGCACAAGACCGATCGTAATGGCGTCAACTATAATCCTATGTAATAGACTAGTAATAGACCTCCATAGACTAATTGAGGAACAGATGGATTAAGGATTATATATCAGGGATTTCACTGACACGAAATTAATAAAATACCGTTTATGCCAGCGAATCCATTAGTATTTAGGTTTTGCCAAAGAAGCGGTTAGAATTTAAATACGCAATGAAAGCGAACTTTCTGACAGGGGCAAATAACATTTTCAATTTCATCGTAACCGCCGCAGGATTAATCGACAAACAGTGGGAATGGCTATGAATTCGACTTAGGCTGATTGCAAATTGCCTTCATAATTTAGTGTCGGTCTAAAACTATAATTATTATTGATTGCTTTACACCGAAAGCTTTCATTAACTTCAAAAATTATGTGAACAATAAATAAGAAAAATATTGAAAAACTTATTACGATTTCTGAATTTAAGAAAATGTCTAAATTGAGAAATGGAAACTATTTATTCTATTGAGATAAGTGTTTACCCTAAATTAATTAAAAGTAATTAACAAGTTTCTAACATATCACCTTGATAAGTATACTCAGTAGCTTCAAATTTTCTTTGATAAAAGCCCCTTCATGGTCGTTCACGTGATTCTAGTTTCTCTGATTTTTCGATGTAGTAGATATATGTAATGTTAAAAAAATAAATGTCAACAGATGAAGAATAATTATGAAAATCTACAACCCTAAGTTACTCGTAATATATTACAAATTATTTTCAACTAATGGAATCGAGTAAAATTGATCCTCGAATTAATTTTAAATACTTTCGTTTACATTATAATACGCAAATATTAGAATGGTTAATAAATTACGTAGTAAAGTTTGACACAAGGGACGAGGCAAATTTTGATCGAAACGCTTACCGACAAACCCCTACTTATATTATAGCCACCACAGAAATGCCATAAGCAAAATGAAATCCTATATGATTTTGTCATCAATGATATATTGAAGCGTACGAGGAAAACGAAAGATATGGAATAATAGTGGCATCTGTTTTGATACCGATCAAGCCAGCGTTATTGCTGGGCCTTATAAGATTGGCAAGATTGGATATTGAAGTCGTAGAACATGTATAATATATTGTATAATATGAATCCTAAACTAGCCATTGTATAACAATGCTACATACATGTTCATGCATACATGTACATACATACATGTAGCATTGTGTGTGTACCAACTAATATTCAGTAGATTTAAATAATAAGAACGTGTCTAAGAGTGTAAAATCTACAAAAATCTGTAAAAATATTAGAATTTTGTTTTTTCGAAACATTATGAAATTGTTTGTCATGTTGCACATAAAATGAACATAAATAGTTTTTGTATCTATTTATTTATTATATAGTAGAAATAATAATGAATTTTTTGCAATGAATTATAATAGTAATACTATGTTTTACGGAATTCGGTCAACATAACCCGAAAGCCTTATATGAACATAGTATTTAAAGAATCGAGAAACATTAACACAAAATGTCGAAAGTGGTTTTTAAATTACGTGGACATATTGTATAATAATAGGAATTCAAATTAATTTCTGTCCATTATTAGAATGCTGTCAAGACGCGCCTCTGACCCAAATTTTCCGAACTCATTTATTTAGGTACAAGATACTGCCAATTATCGGCAGAGGATCTAATAAGTGGAACATCCTCCCTACTAGGTAATGATCAATTAATAAAGAACTATTGTGTTAACTACAGCGCGCACTAATACACGTAATTTGCTAATTTAAAAGCTTCCCTATTTATGAAATTGAAGTAGCCAATGAATACGTAATCCATCTTATAGTGATTAGTTACACATCAGTAATGAAGCCGAAATAGAAAATAAATTCTACCCGAAGACGATTAGATGTACGTTGCTGCCCCTAAGGGCTAAATTGAGATGTTTCATTTCATTGTATCTCCTTAATACAATTCAACCAAAAACAGAGCATTAACATAGCATAAGGTAGACATATGTACAGCGTTTCTTCCAACCCTCCAGAAGCCTCCAGTATCTTTCTTCACCTGAGGTTCTGTCACCCTCACAACCACGTGATTGAACAACTTAAACCGTAGAATACAAGATCATTTTACAATGCAGTATTAAACATAACGTAACATACCAGAGAATAAAGCAGCATTATGCACTACCCTGCAAAAATATTTCTATTATCTGCTTTGAAACCAAGCACCAAAAATAGTGAAGCGAAGTTGCTACAAAGAGTTGAACCAAAGAAGGTTTTCTAACATTCCTTTAATTTAATCATCTTTGCGTATAAACAGACTCAAAGGACATTAGTGGTAAAACTCACATGCAAGAGAATCTCACAAAGTTTATGAGTTTTACCTGGAACCTTATATTGCGCTTTAAGACTGCTTTTACAATCCACAGCTAATCTAGTGGCGCAGAAAATATGTTCGCATACAGGATACACAAAGAACATGTTGTGAAGGTAAAAGGGTAAAGAGCTGTTCTCTTATGTTATAAACGACGTTACCTGGGAAAAAGTAACTTTTATTAGTTTGTATTTTATTCTGTAGTGTACGTATAGAAACATGTACATTCAGGCGAATTTTGTATTTTTTTTTTGTAATCTGATTTTTTATTCTT
>DWLI01002715.1:0-12764 GCA_018249915.1 Cecropterus dorantes dorantes
AATGCATGATCATTAGAGAGCTATGCTTTATTTCGTGTTATGGCGAGCAATCGAGGATGTAGATTGCTTAATTTAATGTTTATGGAAATACAATTACGACCGTTATGTTTTACGTAATTTTTGAAGTTGATAGAGACAAAGTACCACCGTCACACCTTTATTTCGTATTAGTAACTCGAAAGCCGCGAAAAATTCGATAGCCACCTTTACATACATAACATTATACATTATATTAACTTATTACATTAACTTTATATTAATAACATTAGTTAATTATTTTTAATGTTTATAATATGTATGCATTATTTTTATAAACTTCAATAGTTTCCTTAATGCTAATTCAAAAAAATTGTTAAAATATTTCTTAAACAATAAACAAATAAATAAATAATAATGCCCATTTGCTACTTTTTATTATCCATATCTACATATAATAAAAATGACGTGCGAAACGTCATTTTTATTATCTGTCTTCTTGTGCTTGCCTGTCTTGTCTGTGCTTCGCATATAAAAAAAAAAGTAGTATGAAAGACCATTAAAATAAATATATTAAAATAAATACCTAATAATAAAATACCGACAACTAATTTCCTTTTTTATCTGTCTTTTTCTCCATGTATTATAAATCGAATCAAACCAAAAATACTGAATTTCACTTAAAGGTAGTTTGTAAACGTTTATATGATAAAATTTACTCGTATTGCTTATTGCTTTGAAATCAATCTACTCTATTAAAAATTATTACAATGTACGGATATAATATTTTTATGCGAATGAAACCGCGAAGCACATGTAGTATAAACCTATACTTTTACTCTCCTCATTAAATCTTTACATTTTAAAGATTAGTAAAAAAGCATTACATCACTTCCTTTCTTCCGTCTTAAAAGAGGACTTATGCAAACAATAGTTAATGGCGAACAGCGCTATAGTGCCAAGTTATTTATCTATGGCACTAAACATAAAGCTAAATGGAATGGGTATTAAAATAAGTTCTGGGGGCCACTGTACAAGATACTTGAACTGATAGCAGAGTTACGAAAGTACTACTTTCTCCCACAACTTCAATATGACCTTCACAATGTCATATATATACCAGATTTTCGATATCAAAGTTTAGGTTTTTTTATAGTTTGAAAGTAGCAAACGAGTATGCAGCCCTGATGGTAAATCTGTAATCAACCCTAGGAAAGATGAAAGTCTCACCTAAGGTTAGCCACAGATGCGTTGCTACCCCTGAAACTAAGATGGAATGCCTCGGAAAAGTATGTCTAGAACACAACAGCGTATAACACTGCTGTCATAAGGCAGAAATAGGTGTGGCGGTGGAGCTTCCGGAGTCGGACTACAAAGAGTTCTACCACCTTCATTAGTATTTATTTAAAACAATTTTATTACAATTCCATAAAATTTTTTCAATGACTTAGTTAAGTAAAAAAAAAATGTTTTAGTGGAAACTTTGCTGATTATTGTACTATTTTTCTGAACCCTGTTATCTGTACTACAATTATTGTGTTTCCCAAATATAAATAAATAAATAATACGCATAGTCAAAGACATATATAATTTATTTATAACGAGAATTACGGCTCCTCTCACTACAGGGCACGTATTTCCTCTTCAGAGGAACGCGCTGGTCATGTACGAATTGGTGGAGTTTACGCTTTTTTGAGAATTTGTTTTAATAAACCACAGACCTATACGTTTTCTTAAAATATTTTTCTTCACACTTATAATAAGTGATGATAAATTTATTTAACTCACATAACTTTGAAACGTTATAGATGCTTGGGGATTGAAACTCGACCTCCTCCACAATCCACGTTCCCGATAAAGAGGCCAAGTTCCAACCACAACGCTATGACTGACCTATTAAGTTCAATTTTCATTATCCGGAAATGCTAACCAGTTACGATAACAATATCACTGATTGAAAATATTGACTGGTGATTTTTTTAAACCACGAGTATATTTTTTTCATAAATCTTCTTACACAATTCCAATATAAGAATTAATTACATATTAATTGTTATTTTTCTTCATACAAGTCTTTATTAATACGTTACGGGTACTCACGATATGCGGATTTTTTTAGCCATATATCGTGAGTAACATATTAAAATGTATCAATTACGCAATAATATTAGCTTAAAATCATATATTACAAGTCTGATGATTGCAGAAATACCATAGTTTGCTGTTACTAAGTCCCGTGACATGCAGAATCGTTAGCGATATTGCATCCATATCTGTACTAATATTATACAGCTGAATTTAATTATTATCACTGCTTTACGGTGAAGGAAAACATTGCGAGGAAACCTACACAACTGACAGTTCTTTTAAAAATGTTTTACAAGGTGTGTGAAGTCTACCAGTTCGCATTTGGCCAAAGCGATGGACTATGACCTGAAACTATTCCATTCTGGGGGAAAACCCATGGTCAGCAGTGGAGCAATAATGGGTTGGCGATGATGATGATCTCACCCAATACCTGATTGTATAGCAAAATTAGTAAATCTTGATAAAAAGAAATATATTATTTCAGTAGCGCTATAGTGTCTGTAGGAGGGAGACGTTTAGCGACATTTTCGTTTTTTTTTACCTAATTAATATCTTTTTTTAACCACCTGAAGCAGTGATAGCCGAATGGTTGAATCTCGGTTTCTCTGATCGGGAGTCCGAGGTTCGAATCCCAGGCACGCACCACTGATTTGTCTAAAATTATGTGCGTATTAGAAGTTAATTATCACTGCTTTGCGGTGAAGGAAAACATGGTGAGGAAACCTACACATCTGAGGGTTCTTTAAAGCTCATAAAGGTGTGTGAAGTCTACCAATTCGCACTTGGCCAGCGCGGCCTACGCGCGGACTATGGCCTAAAACTCTCTCATTCTGAGAGAAGACCCGTGCCAGCAGTGGCACAATAATGGGTTGACGGAAAAAAAAACACCTGAAATCATAAATTATTATTTTTAAGCTTGAATATATCCTCAGTTTTAGCTAAATTCCCGTAGATATCCATTCAAATAAATAATTAACTCAATACCAATAAACATTATTTGCTTTAAGGATCTAATCTAGGAGCAGATAGTGACAGAAACTTCAGTATAATATTTATGTCTCATGAAGAGAAGCGTTACGATGAAGGAAATTTGCCTGTAAATGCTTCTTGGAATTCAATGGAAGCTATCGGAGCAATCTTGGCAATTCTAGATCGCTCACTGCAACACTATGTGGCTAACCGATTAATAGCAACAGATAGTGCATAATAGGATTAAAGCGCTCAACCGACAGCGAGCGCTCAACAGTATTATGTAACACGTGTTGGAACTAAATCAAATGTATTGAAATGACAAGGCTACATTCTGCCCCGAGTATGCAATATTCATTAAATGTAAACGTACTTTAAAATTAAACTAAAATATTTAATATTAATTAATTAAGTTAAAAAACTTTTAAATTAAACTAAAATATTTCATAAACATTAATTTATAAAAAATACTTTAAAATTAAACTAAAATATTTCCTTATGTACCCTTTATTCTGCTAGGCACGGGTCTTCTCTCGGGTCATAGTTTTAGGTTTTATTTAGGTCATAGTTCACCTCGCTGCCCAATTTACAGATTTCACACATCTTTAAGAACATTTTTTTAAAGAACTTTCAAGTGTGTGTATCTTCACAATTATTTTGAATCAATACGCACATTATTTTTTTTAGAAAAATCAGTGGTGCGTATTCGAACTGCAAAAATTCCTGCCTGGACCTTGGACCATCTATTGACAGGCCGAATTTTAACCATTTCAACTATCACAGCTCACCCACCCCAAATATTTAGCACTAATTATTTATATGTATTACCTGCACTAAAAATAAACTGTAGGTAGTTTATTTTAGTGGTTGGTACTACTACTACTCACTACCTACCTATACTAATTTCATTTGTCAAGTAATTGTTTATTTTAATAACATTTTGCGGCATAGTAATCATTAATATATATATATAGTAATCATTAATAACATTTTGCGGCATAGTAATCATTAATATATAAAACATCTTAAAATAACGTGCAAAGTAAAATAAGATAAGAAGTTTGCTTTTTTTGATAATATTGCCTGTAACCATTGCATTTCAATACATGTCTTATCACCAACACTATGTACATATATCCTATATTTAGGTATTAGTCTTCTATAACTGATTAGATGTTAATTATCACTGCTTTACGGTGAAGGAAAACATCGTGAGGAAACCTACACATCCGAGAGTTCTTTAAAAGGTGTGTGAAGTCTACCAATTCACGCTTGGCCAGCGCGGTGGACTATGGCCTGAAACTCTCTCAATCTGAGAGAAGACCCGTGCCAGCAGTTGGACAATAATTGGTTGACGGAAACAGCGGTTTACCCAATTCAATAGTATATCTATTAAAGTCCACTGTATAGTAAAAACTAAATTATTAACATCAATTAAAATTCTACACAGATTTATTTTCATAGTAATATCATGTAACATAACATTTAAACAAAATTGAAACAGTAGTAGCTATATGCAAATTTACTTAATTATAGTAGCGCCTGAAAGTATTTTATGAAAATACCTACGTAAGCTCCGTAAATTTAGCGGAGCGTAAAATTTAGATTTTGCCCTAGACGCTTATAACCCTCACTACTCTCCATAAATAGGTAGGTAATGTAAACTTTCATGGCTGTTCCAATGTACCTGTAAGTTTTAGTTGTTGGCAACTTTGCACGTTTTAATATTAAGCAAATCTCAATTTTACATTCAGTCCAAAAACATAAGTGTAACAATTCGTATTATCATAAACTTGGACTCTAAATTCCTCTAATTAGATATTCTAATCTAATGAGAGGCTTGATTAAACAAAAGAAATTGATTAAACGCTTTGGTACAGTCTCAATAAATAAGATTTTTAATAAAGTTTCCTGACAAATTCCCTGATCGAAATATACGAGTACGTACACTCCACGTTCGTTAATATTCACGAGCTGGTTCTATCTATCCCCTTTGAATTTGGGTCTAGATTTGAAATTCCCTTCTGATACTCGACCAATGTCGTGGTCCATTAAGTTGAACCGTATTATCCAGAAACGGAATAATTATTGATTATTTAAATTGAATTAAATCAACAGTAGTACCATTGCTTTATATCAGTGATGTTGTAGCTTATTGGAATTTATAGTAGTAGTTCTTGAAGTTTTGTTTTACAAATTAATACATTACGTTAATATGGAATGTATCGGGTGGCAATCAGCATACCCGATATGTCCAAAGACTACCAACTCGCTTTTGGCCATCATAGACAACTATCTCCTCATCGCATAACGCTCATTCTGAAAGAAAAACTGACACCAACTAACTTTAAATAAAACAAGTGTGCTGCATTCAATGCATTTTTATTACTAACGATAAAATTATACTTCGGAAACTTGAGCTATCCACCAGAATGTTAAATTATTTTCTGCAAAAGACGAATATTTAATTTCCTTTCTATTGTCCATAGAATCATCGTCGGTAATTTTATCAGCTGATACTTTGGACTTAATAGTGAAAGGGTATTTTTTACACGCTTCATACGTTTTAACATCATCCTTTTCAATTAATTTAGGTGGCTTTAATTTTATATCAATTTCCTCTTTTGGCACTTGAGAAAGTGACATGTCAACTATATTTGGCCTCTCTTCACAACCAACAGGATCTGATTCAGAATAAAATCTGTTTTCCTCGTTTAGTCTATCAGGTGAATCTGTTTGGGTTAATTCTGTAGGAGCAATAATTTTTAGCTTAGCTTCATTGTTTGATGGTTCTTCATCAACATCCATTTGGTCAGAAATGTCATCCAGTCCTTGTTCACTAGTAAGGGTATTTGATTTTAGTCCATTGCTGATAAAGTCAGTTTCTAAATTAGATTTATCACTATCGACGTCCTCAGCGCTTTCAATGATAGGCAATGCGATAGGTGAGTTCCCACCTGTATCTAGTGCAGGTTTTTTGGGTGGAGGCTCTTCTCCGATGTTATGTTCTGGTATGAGAACAGATACCTCACTTGTTGAGTCCATGTTATACGTTTTAATGTGCATTTCCTCACTAGCACATGGATGATTAACTTGAACGTTTTCTATAGAGTCCAATTTTAGTGTTTCTGTTGAAGGCTGCCTACCAGTATCGCATGAATGTTCATCAACTTGACCTTCATCTGTTGGTTTCCGAATGCAGACTTCATTGTCTTTTTCTGATAGTTTATTAGAAGAAGCCGAATGCAGTTTGGGTCCTATTTGCACAACCTGCTCTGTGTCATCATCACTAGTATCAATTTCTTCGTCCAAAACTTTAACTGGGTCTACGAAATGAAATTGTCCAGATCCTGTGGCTAAAATGGGCCTACTTGGATGTATTGAAACACTGTTACAGCAATCTTGATGTAAACGAAACTGAAATGAAATATTCTTTGTTAATACCTCAAAAATGCAAGTTTGTTTAGTTTAGTTTATGCATATACAAATAATAACAATTTATAATGATAAATTTTTCGAACTAAAATAAGCATGTATATTTCTCTTAATAATAATGATTTAGTGCAATTTAATCTAGTTAGTACAATACTTCTGTAGAGTTTTGAGATATCAAATCATATATAACTGATTACTGATTAAAATGATTTGATATCTCAAACTTTTTTATAAGCTCTGAGATGTAATATATTATGAGTTTTTTTTTTTGTTTAGCGATACTTACACGAAATGTAGCTGATTCTTCATCAAAATCTCTTATACCACACCTTTCTGTCCACTTGGTGTACTTTTCATCCCATACTCTGATAACCCCATCAGTCCCTCCAGACACTAGGTATCTTCCACAACTCGATATATCAAAGTATATCCTCTGGTTCGTACTCACACATCTTTTTAATATATTTAGGGGTTTTTTAAAGTATCTCAAATCCCACACTAGTAAGTCGTTATCTTTACGTGCTCCAGAAACTAGTTTGGTTTTATCTGGAGTAAATTGAATGTGTGTAACACCACCTATAACAAAAAAGTAAACAAACAAACATAAAGGTAAAAAAACGAATTAGTTCTAAGTAAAGTATAGAAATCTAATTATCATGCTAACATTTATTACAGCTTTGAACAATAGGCGAGTGTGAAATGTGAAATAGCTAGATAAGAGTTTAGATATAAAGTAAGAATGCTAAGCAATTAAACCGGACATCACTGACAACCTAAATGTCTGTAAACCTAAATAGCAATAGTAAGAAACAAGATGAAGCTTAGATATTTTTAAAGGCAAATACGCATGTGCTTATGTAGTTTAAACATAGGCGACAGGGTGTCATAAGTTACCCAAAACGAAATTTAAACAAATTACGAATTAAAAATTTCGTAATAGGAAAAGTAAAAATATATTGGACAAATATCTGCGGTACAAGCTTAAAAGCATATAAACATATAAGCAATGAAATTTGGCAATATATTTTTGGAAAGATACCTCTATGAAATTGCATGTATCCAATACTCTTGTATGTACCCATATTTGATAAACTGAATAGTCTGATATTTGTATCCCAAGAGCCAACAGCCAAAAAATCTTCGTTAATGGCCAAACTTGAAACAGGTGATTTAACTTTATACTCTAGAAAGTCTCTGCCTGGCCTAGAATAGATTGATATATAATAATAATAAGATTGGAATGAATAAATATAGAAACTTTAGCACAATACAAATAATAACATTACGGAGGATTACTACATAATTACTATAAAATTTAAAATTTAACTATATGCAAGTCAATCTTGTCAAATGTTAAGTTATTAAAATTATAATAGTGCGAATTTAGAAACATATTTGATCATTTCAGGACAAAAATGGGCTTCATACACTCTTTACTATTCAGTCTTTAGTTACATGCCATACTGGTCTGATATCAGGCCAGGGGTAAGTCCCTAACCTGACAGATATCTGAATTATAAATGTAGATGTTTAATTTGGGTAAAGGTGCTCATATGTATTTAAGTGTATCCATGGCACTCATGACATAGGCATAATCTTAGTGTGGTGATAATCCGAAGCTACGAGTGTAAAAAGCATTAATATTATTATTTTTGTGGAGACCTCCCGCTACTCATCAACAGATGACGTCACCGTATTCTGAAACACGCTATCGGAGTTTTCTTAACATCCTGCTTATATACAAGTTCCAAACAGAGACTATTGGAGCACGGCCGCTCCATCTAGCACGGCGCTATCAATATTTCCTTAAAATATATGAATGTGAACCTATTATACAGATTTATTAGATAGTACATATTAATGTGTAACGGGTACTTGATATAGGGTATTTAATTTCTTTTTGCCAATACTTGACCCACTTATATGATTGTGGTCACGGCAAACGCATAAGTAATTAAATACACATCAAAATGTATTACTTCCACAATAATATTAGTCTATAATCATTTATTACATACTAGCTCCTAAGTGCAACAAGAATGACATAATTATGCAAGTCTAGCATACTAATTAAGCGAACCCTACTGATACTTAGCTTGATTATTATTTACACAGCACATGTTAGTGTAATAGCATAATGCTTACTATACTTTGATTCCTACCTCTCTACATCGAATGTTCTTAAGCACTTTCTATATCCAGCAATAATCCTGTTGCCTTCGTGGGTGAATGTGACGGACAATGCAGGCTCCATCTCATCAACAGCATTGAAACCTCTGTAGGAACATCGGAGGGAGCCATTGTAGGCATCCCACATTTGTATTGGGGAGTTTTTCTTTGTTGTTATCCAGCTAAAATAATTTTTACATTGGGTGTGCTATTTGTACTTTTTGAATTTTAATAGATTATTAAATTCAAAATTATATTATATATGATGTTTTTATACATAATTAAGATGACAATCTAATACTTAACACCCTCGCTATATATCCCTTATTTTACCCAACACCATATTTATGTATAAAAATATGCATTCATAGAATAATTTAAGTGGTTACAACACATCATATATGTGTATCATATCATCATGAATCCGATGCTAGTTGTAGTAATAGGTTTCAAAGCTGGAATTACTACATTTAATTATTACTTCATTGAGTATTTCTTCATGGACTATTACTTAGTAGACTTAATTCTTATTATAAACAAATATTTTTGAAATGATTGCTACAAAATTAACTTAGCATAAAATACCTGCAAGTTTCAGGAATGTAACTATTCATCTTGGGGTACCAGCAGAAGTCGTATACCAAACCACTCTCCTTCACGTGAATAATGGCTGGTAACAAAGTGATCATGCGATCACGACTAGGGCACCCTTCGTACAACTCCCGTGGTAACTCCATAATATGAAAACCATCGTAATTCACCACAGATAAACAGCAGGTACCGTCAGGCGACCACTTACAACCGCGTAAATACGGCTGCACGTCCACACTAGCGCCCGGCGAACGTTTCCAAAAAGAGTTACATAGCTCTAGCAAACTATCGCCGGCAAATAGCTCGGGATTCATCGCGTCTTCGGTTTTAGAGTTAGCGACCTTATCATGACTAGTATTGAGGTCAGGCGGTGGTATGATCACATCCGCCATTGTGTCCAAGCAGTACTATTTCAGGAATTATATTTTTTACAAAATAATTATTAAATTAAAGTAGCCACCGGCAACAACACTTGTTCATAAAAACAAACATTGCCATATGTGATTGAATTGAACTGACATTGACACAATAAACGTCAAGTACATTTTTAAGTGCTATTTAGTAGTCTTTGATAATCAGTCTTTTCGGATATAAATAACTGATATAAAGAACTGGCAAAGCATAGAAGCCTATAACTGAATACGTACATGTTTCGATCCCTATTTATTAAAACTATGTGTGAAATTTGGCTTAGTTAAAATTCAAATCGTCGAAGAATACTAGAATAAAGAGGGAACAGAAAGATAGAATATTGTATGAGTTATACAAATTTTAAGTTTTACCTGATTTTAAGTTCCACATTCTTATATTAAATTTATAAATAAACTTATCAAAATTCGTCATAATATTGTACTAAATATGATCCCAACAATTTAAATATACAATGACATCTATATTTAAATATAAATAGACAATGACATCGGCCAAGTTATTTATGTAATTAAAAGCATCAGCTTGATTTAAGAAGATTGTATAAAGAGGTCTCATAATGTAAAAAAAATCTAATCTATTAAACATTTGGCTTCAACCTTACTGCCTAACTTTATTTTATTTCATTTTGTCCCATTATTCTCTTTTAAAATAATCACCATCACCATAGATAAATCATCAGAAATCCGTCACATATTTTGGTCAATATCAAAGTGACATTTGATCTGACGTCAATTGAATTGAGAACTCGAATGAATTAGTCTGAAATTGCAACAAAAAGTCCGCGAGTTTTCTGTGTGCTATTTTGTACAGGAACTGTATTGAATTAGTTCTGCTTCCGTTAAATTAGTGAAAGCAGTAAGGACAAAGCATGATAATGTTTTTTGGGGGATTATTTTGTAAATACTCTTGAGTGTTGATTTGTGGTGTTATTTCATATTAATTGAAGGTTTAACGAATTTGTTTGCTTTTGCAGATGAATCTTAAGGCGTTTGGAAGAGGGATACGGTACGCTTCGAGTAGACTCAGGAAGATGTCGTTCCCGGCATCGCCTGCTAAAGCGTCGCTATGTTGCGAAGAGTCTCCCGAGGGAGCTCCGCCAACGTACGCGATGTACGAGGCTCTGAAGGACTCCTGCCAGAATAATGCTACGTATTTCCAACCAGACGATAGCGAGAGCGGCCAGCGATTGTACCAGGGCTTCATGACACTGTTAGATCATATTGATACTGTGTGGCCTCTAGTTGATCATGTGCGAAAGGTATGTGCACTTTATTGACAAATGTTTTTAATCCTGAAGTAACTTCAATCTTAAATTTTTTATATTTATTTTCTCAATATCAGAAGTCAAAATCGTAAATGTTTTATCTGATGAAATCTATTTAATCTATTTTGATGGGAGTTTTATGAAAATATAGGACCAACATAAATTGGCGAAGATTATTTTCGAAATAAAATTATATTTTGTAATATACATTTGATAAATATAGGACTAAACATTAAAAACTACTATTATACATGATTCTTAATAATTTACAAATAAATTTAATAACACGAATCATTACAAAAAAATGTACACAATATTTGTGCCATAACTCATATAGAATAATATGATGGTTAATTAATAAGTGTTCTTATTTCCATTTTTAAAATCTGCAATGCCTCATACATCCAGTTTTATATAATTTTTTGTTATTAAGTTAATGTTACAAAAAGTAAGAAGAATTTGATTTTGCAAATTTTTTCATATATCTTCAAGCTTCCCTTAAAAAAATTTGGTGTTCTTTGTTTTAAATTAATATGATTATAATATAATTCTACTATAGTTAATAATGTTGTAGCATGTTTTTAATTGATACTAACCACATGTGTGAATTGAACTTTGATCTTTATGTTTATACTAGAAGACCTTGTGTGAATCATATAATAACTAATGTAAATGTATCAATTATAAACTAGGTAAAATGTTGAACTGGTTGTATATAGATTTCTTCTTGAATATAGATACAATTTGTAATTTGCTAATACTCTCTGACAAGACTATATGAAGAAGTATAGTTTCAAATATCGTTATATTTTATTATTGCATTCAATATTATGTGTGTGTCTTTCTCTGTAATATTAATATGGAATGCAGTCATCGATATGAATGCCATGTACTTTGACTATTGACAAAAACTCATTACTGAATGAAGTATGTCCTCAGTGGACTTAATATTCCTGATGGATTGAAGGAAAACGTAAAGTAATACAGGTTACTACTTGTGTTACATTACATTATTCTTCCACTATGCTTAGTGGACACTATATCAGTCTCACGGTAGCTTGTTTCCCTACCAGGAGACAGGAATCTAAAGTATGATTTTTTTCTATCACATCCAGTTCCTATTCAGACTTAGAAGTCTGCATGTTATTGAATATGTAGTATCAGAAAACTTTATTTTTATTACTTATATAGATAATATACTTTTATAAAAAGTATACAACAAAATACAAAGAGCCAGTAATGTACTTGTACGTGAATGCAAAAAAAATGGTAACCTTTCATGCTTTTTTGTTCACCTTGCATAATAAGCACTTCCTGTGGTTCTCACATTGTTTGTTCATTAGCACATCTTTACAATAATTGTATTATTAAAAACTTGTAAAGATTTTGTAATCTTGAAATGGCCATAATTTAGGCCTTCGGTTTACTTTTCTATATTTACCAGATAGCATGAGAAGAAAGGTAACGTTTTTCAAATGTATATATGTATGTAAGTCCATTTCCTCAGCACATGCTACAGCACAAAGGGCTTCATGGTTTGTGACATATGACATATCATTGAATGGCGCCTATAAATAGAAAAAAGGGGGATAGGACTTTTTTTCGATATTATGACAATATGGGTGAAATGAATGCTAGTGAATAAACCATTACAAAAATATGTATATTATAACACTATTTATGTTTCTATTTGACACAAACTCTTAAGAACCATTCAATTAAATAAATTATTGAAAAACTAAATACCCAACAATCAACTTTAGTTTTAGCAGTCAGGTTATGCATTTTTATTATATTTTTTTCAAATCTATGTCAAATATGTAATAGGGGTTTTACAATT
>DWLI01002716.1:0-12763 GCA_018249915.1 Cecropterus dorantes dorantes
AATTTCTACAGATGGCGACGTAACATTTTTTATTATTCAATGTCTTATATATATGACAAAAAGTCCCAGGAGGTTAATATTGAAAAGTTTAGTATGTATCTTCTGCGTAGTAGACTAGTATAGTATATATCTTCGTACGATGTGAGAAAATAATTAAATAATGACTTTAGGAATAGAAAAGTATCAAGAAAATATTACACGTAGAGATCGTACGAAATATTAAATGTTCGAGTTTATTGGCGTCGTCGATAGCCATTAATAGCTTTCCCAGCGAGAGTCAATTACGACGGATTAACTCCACGATGAGTTTGTACGTGTGAAAATACCTATTAGTCAGTATCAATTATGACTTTCATATCCCTCATACGATCTTCGGTTTTATTTGGCCATGAAATTGTATGTTTATAAATATATTGTCGGTAGAGTAATCTTAAAATTCTTTTAGGTAATATCATTGGAAAAAAAATATTTATATTTTGAATATTATAACTTCTTCATAGGTATATTTTATTGGTATTGATAGTATACTATTAAGAACATATATTTAAAAACAAACCTAAACCAAATACTATATTTTTAAAACGTTAGTTAGCAATATGATAGCGAAGGCCATTAGTAGTAATGCACCTTTTAAGTATACTTAGATTATTATTATCTTTATGAGGATCTACAAAATATCAACGGGTAATAGGTGCGAATAAAATTTACAATATCTATATATCCAACATTCATCTAGAATGTCACTTACTGTTGGTAATGTTCACGATAAGTAGATTACATTTACATTACGGAACGATATTATATTAATATTTCGAATCTAAAACCTTTCTTTTGCCATGTTATGTAAGAAGATTATTCTAGTCAATAAACAATATTTCTTCTAATTTAGTTTAATTAAAGACTTTGATAATCTCCGCTAAGCTTAGTAAGCTTAGTACAAGTATCAGGATACATATTTCTATTACTTACTTTAAATACGAATGGCTTCGGACTCTAACATTGAATTGAAGCTGCTCCTCAGTAGAAATAATTGTTTGAGGTCAATAGTTGATTAAGTTGTCGTGTTGTAGAAAGCTATGTATCTACTTCTACTTACATTAACCCATTATTGTGCCACTACTGGCACAGGTCTGCTCTCAGATTGAGAGAGATTGTGGCCATAGTACACCGCGCTGGCCCAGTGCGAATAGATGGATAGTTTTTCATCACGATGTTAACCTTCACCGTAAAGCAGTAATAATTAACTACTAATACGCACATAATTTTAGAAAATCAGTCGTGCGTGCCTGAGATTAGAACCTCGGACTCTCGATTGAGAAACCAAGTTTCAGCCATTCGTCTATCACTGCTTAGTCTCACGGCTATCTTTCTTTTACTTATTATTAATCAATATCTTTCTAAGTATTTTATTGACTAATACAGAACATATACCAAAACGTATGTATGTTTCTACTTGTAGTACATAAAGAAGTATCAAAAGAGTAATTTATCATCTTGCAAATTATTGTACATCGAAAAGATAAGATAATCATTTTAATGTCTCGGGTCAAACTGAAAGTTTCAGCCAAATAATTTTATAACGTCAACAGCAGACACATAAATCGGAAGAGCGAGCTTGTGCAAAAGTTTTAATTTATAGCATCTAAAATATATTAAGTTGCTTATTTATTCGTGATTTCATTTTTAACTGAAATTTATCAAGTGTAAATTTACCCGATTTTCTATACCTACCTACATAAATTAGTACTTGTGAGTAGGTACCAATTCTGTAGTAGTACGTAAAGTGTACATATTATCACGTGTTTTTTATGATGGCAGTATAAATGATTAAATATATTTAATACCTCCGTTGGAATAATAATTATAATGTTATACACACTTACTTTCAAATAAAAATGATAAAATATGTAATCTGATAGGTACAGCAACTGTGGCAACGATATGATGATCATAAAATATAGAAAATTAAGAGAAATATAATAAATGGAAACTCATGGTACTCTCTACGAGTGTACTGTAGTATAAAGTTGGAAACTTTCAGCCTGTCACGGTTTATGACGTCCAGAACGGAGCCATAAAATGAAAAATTGTGCCCGCAGCCAAATGTTTGATTTATCGCATTTGAGAGAGATCTAGCGCAATTAGAGCCGGTCTGCGGGCGACTGCGGGTTTGATTTACGATGATTCACCGTAATCATGGCCGGACAGCCTGATCCGTCGTCTGTTTCTCTATTTTATGACACCCTGGTACTGTGTGCGGTTAGACGCCATCTTGAATTGAGTTAGGAATTGTGGTCGGTTCTGTGACAATAATCATATCTTGACGCAGAGACAAGGTTGTTATAATAACTCTATTTGAAAACCATGTTCTTTTGTTGTTGGAACAAAAACAGAAGTTCTACCTTTATAACATTTCACATTTAAAAACTATAACAATATCTGAGGCAGAATGTTCCATAACATTTGTAGCTATCGATTATGTTTTGGTACTTAAATAATACTTACAAATATCTATATATGAAAGTTGGTAAATAGTAAGTAGGAGTTAGGTATAATGTCTATTATTTATAGACATTAAATACATAAAATATTTTATTATAGAAGTATTTACAATTTAAAATGTAGACTGTAGGTAATACCGAATATAGATCGAGATCATTTTAAGAAAACCGGATTAGTGTCTGGAGTTTCTAGTCGACACTATAGTCGTTACCGCCACTGCCTTGACGCAACCAAAAAGCTATAAACCAAACACTAAAGGTGACACTTACACATAAAGAGATCGGCTTTACAAGGGACTGATACCGTGTCATCGCCTGTCGTCACCTCGCTGTAACCGATAAACAAATCGTCGACTCTACTCACTCGTCCCCTATCGTGACCGTAAAAACTTAACTATCCGGTAACACGAACACCTGAACCTAAATCACAACAACTGGTAACGTACTTATCAAAATGTGTACGACACGATCGCGCTTTATGAATTTTCTTCGTGCGCGCCCCTTCAAACATTTCTCCGGTAACACGCGAAAATCACGCACGGCACTCCGCCCCGATGCCGACTGGTGACTATCACAAAACTATGCTAATGCAGCCTAAACAGGGAATATGAAAGCAAAATCGAACAAAATTACTTTCGTTTCCCACAAAAATCAAAATATTGACCAGAAAGGCCACATTATGCTAATTTTACCCTTTGAAGCTTTAACGACGGTAAGGATAATGCGAGCGATGATTTCGTATTTATTGTCTCATTCGAACTCGTTTTTTGTGGTTCACGTCAAACTTTGACTAACAAAAGGCACCATAATTTACCTAATGCGGATCGACAATTTATGAAAAGGTTGCGCAAGTATTCAGACTATTGTGGGTAGCTACACTTTCGGTTTCAGCGTACTGATTTGCATAACAGGGTGCGAGCACAATACTCAGACACCCTTTCGTAAATCCTTTGCGTTTCACTTTTAAAATGTCTCATTGTTGACATTTCGTGCGAGTAATAAATAAATCAAGCGTAAATTTATACGGTCCGGTGCATGTGGCGTATAGCAACATTGTTGTCTTGGTATATAAGTTACATAGTTTGCGGACTTAGGCATGGGTGCGCAGTACATAGGTCGACGTTCGATGTAGCATTTTAAATAAAGATTCTCTTTCGTTGTGTACAAGAAGAAAAAATAGCCGAAATCAAAATTTAACTTATGAATAATGAAAAACTTAAAGAATAGTATGGTTGTCATTGTATACTTATTTTGTGTAACTAATTAGATTTTAATTAAACAATAATCATAAATGTTGAATAAGTGGTCATTGATGGTAAAATGGTTGAAATAAATGCCAATAACACACGTCATTACTGCGTGTAATACGTTTTACAACTTTAGGGCAATAAATAAATTGACTGCCGTTGCTATATTTTATTACGATTTAAAAGTCGATGACTGTTTCAAACGAATAATTGATTTATGCCGGTTATTAATGTTAATTTGATGCCGTGTTAAGTAATACTAATTTGTTTGCCGTTAGAATAAGGTAAAGAAATTTAGAAATAAAGTTTGATATTTAATAGTCATAAAGTATTATTTCAGTTAAGTAAAGACAAAGAAAAGTTTTTTTTTTTTGATAAATGTAGGTACTAGGTAGTAAAGCACTTATTATATATTACAAGAAGATATCTACCATGTACCCATCTACCGTATATTTTAAGACCCAAAAGATTCTTCGTTTGCTATATTACAAAACGCATAACTATGAATAGATAATATATTTATAGATGGTTTAAAGTGTTGAAAATGACAATTCGACTTATGGTTAAAATGAAGCTATTTTAATATATTATTATCCAATTACAATGCTCAGTGAGTGTGTTTAAACCTTAAGTGTTATGAGTTAATGCTACCTGTAATTCCATAAAATGCTTTACAACTTATATTAACACCATTAATAAAACATAGAGCCATAATTAGTCGGTAAACCATAATCGGAACCGAAAATAGGGGCCTGTAGTAGTCCATCACACTCGTATGTTAATGATCGGAGTTTTCTACAAATGTTTTAGTCTTTTAGTCGTTTAACACGTGTTAATAACCAATAAAACAGTTTAGTGGTACATAAAAAGTTGGGATTTATACCGAATAACTTATGCATTATGATTGCTCGCGTGCCCGGTTTACAATGTGATTAAATCTAGGCATTTATTTTCCGGTTTGAGTTTCATTGACTTTCAGTTGGTCTTCACTAACGACTGCTCTATACATGCTCGTACATCCGCATTTTAAAAGCCATCAAGTCATTTTAATGATAAATGTGATGATAGTAGAACATCGTATTAATTCACTACACCGTTTTCATATTTCAAAGTAAACATTTTCATACGTCGTTTATATTTCATAAACAAGCTTGAATTTCAGTGAAAACGTTACTCATTGCAAGGTTACTCACAATGTAAGGAATGGACGTACTAACCCATGTCGAATGAACCGATTAAAAATCTAGGCTTAATTATTTCGGTTTAAACCTGTTACTCAGTACCTAAAGTTTAGGTTGATACCGCACACGCACGAAAACCGTGTAGTAAATAAAAGCATATCACAATCTACATTACAAGAATATCCACTTAAGCTGTGCTTAAGTATTCAGGGACAATCAGAGCCTACAAAACCACTCGCTTGGAGAGAGTCTTGACGATAAATTTTATTCAATGTTATTCCGATAATACTCGTACTTCAAACATGATGCCGTGTAGGCGGAAGGCAGGGATGTAAACCTTTTGATGCGATAACATTTTATTTTCTAGTCTTGGTTTCTTTATAAAGAATGTAAAATTTATACCATAAGTAGGACCTATTTTATGAATTATTGTAAACTGACACGTAAATTGTAAATATTGAACTCGACAAAACAGCTCGAATAAATTATAGTCAATTTTTTAACTTGCTAGTATAAAAGTGACTAACATGAACGCTTTTACGAAATACTACTCCTATTTGTCTTTGCATTTTTTTTGCATTTTTAGTCAAGCAAAACATATAATGTAATAATATACCTGTATAGTATAGTATAAGGTACGGACACTTGCAAGTTTCTAGTATCAGCACACCCAAAAAGATTTATTAAAATAAAAAAAATATATATTAAAAAAGATTTATTTAAATTCGGTTACAATATTTAATTATTATTATAATTATAATTATTTGATTTTAGACTAATATTATCGCGGAACTGACACATTGGTACTCACGATATGCGGTTTTTTGAAATAAATATCCGAAATATCGGCAAAAAGAAATTCAAATAACCGCATATCGTGAGTACCCGTAACATATTAAAATGTATCAGTTCCGCGATAATATTAGTCTAAAATCATGTACTCGAAGATATTGTCTATTTAACCGCATGTCGTAGAAAAAAATACGTTTTTACACATATAGCCCCACATAGTATTCCATACACCATAAACACACAAAAAGATACGAGCAAGTACATAAACACTTACACCTAAGACAAAAATCATAATTTAGATTCAAGCCTGACCGGGAATAGAGCCCGAAATCCTTATGGCGTTGTATTGATACCTTGACCACTTCGCCACGTGGGGTTTCAATACTATAAAATGACACATAAGTATAATACAATTCACGTATAAAATTCATGTCTAAATCTTATCAATATATTATATCAGATTATTCATAGAATTATTTATATAATAATGAGAAGCGTTACTTATAACCTCGCACTAATTATTTTATATTGAAAGCAGGTTATCAAAATATGTATTATTCATTCCATGATTATTATAATTATATGATTCATTAATTCTAATAATTTCAATACACAGTACAGTATCAAAATAGTAGAAATGTAATTCCAGTAAATAATCGATGATACATTTTAAGAAGCTTAGTTGCTAAAATTGTTGACAAGCATTTCTATTACGAAAAAATATATTAAAAGTTTAAAAATTGCCCGTAGTACTTGGGATCTACCCAATGTTTAGATCCAGATACATAAAAATGCAGCCATGAGATTCAACTCGCGCACGAATGGTTCCGTATAATTATCTATAAATATTTAAATGATTTAGTTTTTGTTATCTTTTATAACAATACATTCCAATAGAAATTATGTTCGCATATTCTGTAACTAAACTAACAAACGTAATGAGCGCCATCTAACGATGAAGTTGAGCAAAAAATCACTGTATGGCAGCTGAATTAAATATTTATATACATTATCTGTGAAGATTTCAACTGTATAACTATCACGGTTCATGAGATACAGCCTGGTGACAGGCAGACGAACAGACGGAGTGACAGACAGCGGAGTTGTTGGCAACAGGTCACTGTTACAGGTCACTTACAAGCCACCAGAAATACCAAAAGAAAAAAAAAACCAATACCAAAAGAGAAAAACTTTACTTTTGTCGATTACATTTAATTTATCAAGTGAAATTGTATCCCAAAATTTAAAGCGTGGGGAGCATAATTAATCCGAGATCAAACAAAACCTATCCGACTACCTGTTCATTGTTCGAGACTAATCCGATTTAAATCCCTAACATTGTTCTAACCGCATTTGAGGTTGCATGCGTAGAAGTGTCATATTAACAAAACGTTCACACGGGCTTACTATCAATTTAAATATAGCCGTTGTTCATTGCGATTTGAAAATAAACGATTTTTTTATATTTTCTCTCAGTCCTCGGAATTACCAAAGCATCTTTGATCAGATAGAAACTCAGCTTCATATAGAGTTGAGTACAAATGTTCATGAGTGGCGCTAACTATTAAGCGGAATGTATTCTCGGGTTTACTACTACACACGCACACAATTATACATTTGTAAATATCGTGATGATTTGTTGTTCAACACTATACGAAGTATGGTGACAATCATGTGGCGACTCGCGTGGCGGAGCGTCACTATACAGGTCTGACGCGCAGTGGATTCCGGGTTCGATATCCGGCCAGACATCAGAATGATGAATTTACATTTCTGTTCTGGGTCTGGGTGTTTGTGTATTCGTCTTTGTGTGTCATGGCACCCGCGACACAGGAGAAAATCCTAGTGCGGGGCTATGAGTGTAGAAAGCATGAATCAAGCACAATCAGAACTCATGTGAAACGAGAACGCTTTCCAAGAAGTAAAACGTTATTATTTATTTATGTGCTGTCGACCCACACCACAAAGGGTTTCACCACCTTTAAATATTTGAGTGGAAATTGTTAATTAACGTACGAATTCCGTAAATTCAACAGAAACAAATTCCGTACCAATTTTAACATATCAGCATTCGATTCCGCATTCCGATTCCGGAAAGCATTCGAAATTGCGCAAATATTAAAACGATCCGCTGAAAATAACCTTAACATCGATTTCGAAATCATTTTCCAATGTTGTTTGCATCAACCGTAAATATTGTATTTCGCTCGCTGCGCTATCGCGAGCTATCGTAACGTATCTTATCACCGAATTGTTGATAAAAGATGTCCTTTAGTTCACAATTAACTCGCTCCCGGGCTCGATGTAAAGCACCAGTATCGTTTCCACGCTCAGATGAGCAATCTCGTCCTCGGGGGAACAATGCGTTTATCTTATCGACGTAAGAAACATCGATACATAGTTAAATCACGCGTAAAACAAATCGATTCTATTGGATGGTGCCCATTATCTTATCAATACGCTCAGTCAAAGGAATGTGATCGAGCCGCGTAGAACGTACCCGTTTTATTACTGGTGTTTCGTTTAATGAATCATTTGTCGCGTTTCGTGAAAATGAAATTTTCGATGTACCGTTCCAACGGTGTGGTTGATTAGTGTTGTTTATGTGTCGTTACGTTTATCGATATGCGCGTGCCTCCGGTGTCATGGACTCAGACGACGGAGTGCCTCCGCGAGTGCGCCTGGCGGACCGCCTGCTGCTTCATGGACGCGTGCGAGAAGATGACCGTAGCACGGTCGATGTTGACACAGCCCTACCCGAATATCGACATAGTGACCACCGCGCCTAGTTACGCTAGACAACGTTAGTACACTACATCTTGATACCTCCGCGAGATAAAAGGATATAGCCTGCCAAAGTACCCCCATTTGCAGTAAATCGGAATTGCTTCGTATATTTATACGAAACTAACCCGGTGGTTTATTTCGGTGGTCGGAGTTAATAACAAAGAGTATTCTTTTTGGTTTTCTTGCCTTTTGGAGTTGCAAAAGCAGATGCTGCTGGTTTTGTTCCACACAAAATGGCAAACTATTTAATCAAGTTGGCTGAGCACTTACACAAATTAACATTTTTGTTTATTTTAATAATATGGGAAAAGTAGGTCATCACTGATCGCATCAAACATAGCTAAACTGAGGATATTTAAGGCATCAGATATTATGCATCCTCTCTAAATTAAAAAAGATTCATCTATAAAATATAGCAACAGAAAACAAAAGGATCTACGCCTGAGCAACGAATGAATAACGTAGCTGACAGAGCATATTTTTTTAGTTGGATCTATCGACAATAACACATCACTGGGTAGGAATAAAGCGGAATTGTAGTGTGGAATATCTTTTTTGAACGTATATGTGGGATTGTATTTCGGAATGAAGGAACGAGCTCGGTAAACAGATTCTATTCTTCTCGCAAACTCACCGTAAATGAAATGATCCACATGGTGTAGCTGTCACTAGATATGCAGACAGTTCCAAGATCGATTCCCGGTTTTTTTTATCTGATTGAAATAGCAAACGAGCATGCAGTTGCCCTGATGTTAAGTGGTGTCTGCCGCCCATAGACACCTGTAAGCAACTTCATACAGAACAGAGATTCTGTCAGAAGTCGATCACAGATGCGTTGCTACTCCTGAGGACTATGATAGTCGCCTCATATAAAAGTGAGCCGCCAACCACACCCTTTGACCGAAACGCAAGAACTGCTTCACGCTAGAAATACATAATTATGTGCCGAAAAGAATAACGCCCCGGTCGAACTACACTGGTTCTACCACCTTTACAGACAGACTTCTAAAATCCTAAGTTAGATGAAGTTTTATGACTAGGTGTTCGTACCTCTCCTGTGGGTGTTTACGGCAGCTGTTACACAACATAACTAGATACCGGGAGTATTAACTAAGATATGAGAAACTATGAGAGTAGAGCAGACAAAAATATATCTAATTGGGATTTTAATTACAAATCATGCATTTAATGGTGGGATCATTATATGTATTTATTTTCTCAATTAATAAAATTTTGTCCCTTAATGTAATTTCAATGTATTTTCTAAATAAAAGAAATAATAGCGTAATTCGCTCGTTTGGTACCAAAATGACTTAAACGATACTTTATTAATAATATATTAATAATACTTTAATAATATTTATTAATAATAAAGTATAGTATGTTCCAAATGAGCATTAATAATATCAGGAAGATGTCTATTATAGGTTGATGCGCAAAGTAGCTTACTATTAACATTGACATTTGATAAACGAACCTATCCATCAATAATTCCATGCTTAATCTAAATCCTCAAAGATGTTCTCTCGTCTCTTGTAAACACGCCATAAATCTTTTGATTCTAGCAACAGCGGAAATTGATTAGAGTTCTTGATAAATCTGCCAGACTACGCTACAAAATGATGTATACAAAAACAAATTATCGTTGCGTATAAATCTTATTAATATTATAAATGCGAAAGTTTGTGAGTACGTATGTGTGTTTGTTAGCCTTTCACGTATAAACTACTAGTCAGAGTTCACAGAAATTTGGCACAATGATGGTTTTTAATGGGATACAACGAGCATAGGTCGACCGGGAGGTACCACCGCCACGCTTATTTCTGACGTGAAGCAGTTCTTGCGTTTCGGTGGAAGGCTGTGGTTGCTGGTTCACTATCATATGAGGCGACCATCTTGTCCTCGGGAATAGCAACGCACCTGTGAAAGACTTCAGATAGAACCCCTGTTCTGTATGAAGATGCTAGCAGATGTCCATGGGCAGCACTGGCCACTCACCATCAAGTAGACTGCATGCTTGTTTGCTACTTTATTCTTATTATAAAAAGTTTTGACTGGACTGACACCTGTGATACACATTGACATAAACGTTGCCACACGGGAATAAACTAGTAAAATTAAATAAGCATTCACACACCTGAGTGCTTGCAACGTATATTTATCGGCTTCAAGTAGTACAGCGAACACTTGGATGCATGTATCAGTAAAGCTTCTGTTATTAAGAATACAGTAGTTATTTAGCAAGCGTTATTTTCCATTTAATGCAGAACTAAGTTAAGCAAAACGTTAAGAAAGTTAAGCATTTTTAAACGCATAGTATATTAGAAAATAAGACTAGGTCAGGAGAAAAAAATGTTAATGGTTTTTATTAAATTTATTATTTAAAATATATAAATATGGATGAATAGTAAAAAAAATGTTTACAATTAAGACAGCGTGGTTGAAATAGATACAAAATATTTTGTAAATCATATAATTATAGGTCTTTAAACCTTAAATCTCTATCATTAAAAAGTTCATATTGAAGCTGATAGGGAACCTTCAGCGCAGAAGTAATTAGCAATGGGCACATGTTTTTAAATTAAAAAATTAGCCAAATCGCCACCGGCTCCCACGGTCCGAAGGGCAATTACAACTTTTATTCACGAATTAAAAAAATTTATCATTCTGTAGCAATTTTTTAGTTCCCCTCGTTTTGCTCTGATGGCTTATTAGAAAAGTTTGGTAACTTTTTAGGCATTACTTTTTAGTGGAAGCAGTTATACTGCTCAAACACGAAGTGTTTGCTTCTATTTTCTAGTATTCTTTTAGAGGGAGAACCTATTGTGGTTTTACACTGAAAAGTTGATATTTCCGTGGTCACCTATTGAATCGTTTTTCGGAATAACAGCATTGTTAAACGCTGCCATATTCTAGTTTTAAAGGTGTTGTAAAACAACGGCACATTTGTGAACAACTTCAAGTAATCTAAGGTAATCTGGGGTTGATTCAGATATCCACTTTCGACTTACAATGAAAGGCCCACAGATAGTTTATGACTTAAATCACATAGGATAGTTATTACCGCGATATCTATGACTGAATCGGACGTTGTCGCAGTAATAAACTAGTTTTTTTTTATAAATTTTATAAAACTTATCCTTACTTATTATATTAATTCAATCCTTAAAATGTACCAACAAAATTATTTAACGATATATTTTATTGTATGCGTCCGTTCAACAATATAATGTTGTTAAAGCTAACGAGATGTATAATTATTTTCGGGTTCGTTACCTCCCACTGCAATTCGTCGGTTTTAATTTAATTATATTTAAATTGTTGTCGCTTCGAGCGTAATTACGTCCGTTGAAAGGTTACGGCCGATGAGAAATTTCGACTCTTTAGCGACAATTTGCATGGGTTTTCGTTGCATTGCTTTTTGTAATGTTACGTTAATTTTTTAATGTGTCTGATTGTATTTAAAAAGTGTTAATTATTGGTAATTTCAATTTTCTTATATTCATTATTAGATATTCATATATCATAACTATTATTATTAACAGTGATAGCCCAATCGTTGAATTCGATCGCAATTGAATGCTCAGACATTCAATTGAGATCGAATTTGCATTCCAGGCACACACGACAGATTTTTCGAAATTATGTGCGTATTTGAAATTAATTGTCACTGATTTTCAGTGCATTGAAAACATCGTGAGGAAACTTAAACACCTGAGAGTTCTAAAAAAATAAAGTTTTCAAAGGTATGTGGAGTGTGAAGTCTAGCAATTCATACTCGGCCAACGCGGAGGGCTCTAGGCATACCATCTTGAGAGAAGACCTGGGACCACCAGTGAGACAATAAATGGGTTGACGACGATATTCATAATTTAAAACGTGGGCAAGGCGAAGTAAAGTGATAATTATATGATTTTAGACTAACATTATCGCGGAACTGATACATTTTAATATGTTACGGTCCATGTAACTGGGTCGAAATATCGGCAGAAAGAAATACAAAAACCACATATCGTGAGTACCCGTAACATATTAGAAAGTGATAACTAGCCGGCTAACTGAAATTCCCGTGACAAAAAATCTAGGTTTTTCTGTCTAAACGTAGGAAGTACATGAAAAGCGATAAAGACCTTTCGTATAGAAAATTAATTGTCAATCTCGTATTCCATCGAAAGTGTGATATTTTTTAGTTAACGTTTATTAACGTTCTCTTTTTACTTAAAATTGAAATAGGAAGGATGTAGTAACGTCACTA
>DWLI01002717.1:0-12762 GCA_018249915.1 Cecropterus dorantes dorantes
AGCGCGCTGAGCGACTCTGAGCCTTCGAATGAGGCCTACAGTAAAGGACCACGTTTCGGCGCCATAGGTCATCACTGTTCTACCACCTGGCAAATTGTAGAAAATTCACGATAATTCCCGCAACTACCTCTATTTTTTGGGTAAATATCCACAACAATGAGTCACATTTGTTTTAACAGATTTGCGACTCACTGTATGGTGGCAATAAATGAATGAATGTGTTATGCTATGAGCTTTTGGGAACGATTGGACTTTCGAGCCAAATTGACCTGATTGTTCAATTATGAGTGTTTCAAGCAGTAAATGGAGTCATTATGGACGGTGGGGAATTTTTCGGTTGACTGAAAACGTTACGAGAAATAATATCGTTATTATTTATATAGTGAACATGGTGTTCACCATATAAACAATTAGGATTACTACTATGAATGAATTAGTACAAAGTATTAACAATAAATAATTAAATTTGCTAAATATGTTTATCCGAGTATAATCGGTTAGTATATTTAGTATATTTTGATGTAATTAATCAAAAGAAGAAGATTTTGTTTAACTGAAAACATAGTACGAGTAAAGAATCAAAACGGCTGAAAAAAAAAGATTAGCAATTTATTATTATTCATCACTATCTACTAATCATCTTTATTATATTGTAAAAAATATTGTACAACTCGTTAAGTAGCTTCAAATTTATTGCAAAGTCTGTCAAATTTTAAAAATAAAAACTGGGGCTTACGTTTTTTATTAGAAACTACCTTACTACTTTACTTATTACTTACTACCTTACTTTACTTACCTACAGTGCAAAACTCGCCATATCAAATAAAATGTACTTAATTTCACATGATTTCTAATTAATTCACTATATGAATTTTAAGTTTAATATAGTAAGTAAGAATTAAATGGTTGGGAAAAATAATAATCCTTATATAATATTTTTAATTTAAATAAATGTATAACTTGGGATTTCTATATATTTTTAAAAGTATTTTAAATCTTTTCATCCTCTCTTGGATTTCACATTCTGAGTCGGCGACGTTGGACTACTCATGCTCAGCTGTGAGAAAGGAAATTCTTGAACAAATATACATTAACTGTACACGTTGTACCTTCTTTTTAACTGCTAAACAAATGTCGTTACACTATTGAAACAACGAAACACCAACTGATACTCTACTCACGTTCTCGGAGCGTTTAGACACGAGTAGACCGATTCACTTCAGCGCGTAATACAACCTGATTTACACTCTGTGTAAACGAGATAAAATTTTGAAGGTGTATTTCAATACCCTTGTACCATTTTGTAGTTTGCTAGTAGATCCGCCGCGTAGCGTATCCAATTCTAAAGCCCAAGCCCAAGCCACTTACTAAAAATGATTATTTATCATTTCTATGCACAAAATGTAAATGAAAATGATAAAGAAAGTACTTCAGTAGTTCTCCGAAAGTATTTTTCAAGATCTTGTTACTGTAGAAGATCAAGATTGAATCACATAGGCACGTAGTACATAAGCAAAAGTGTGGGTGGTGTTCAAATATAGTATAGTATTCTGTTCAAATATAACACAAAAAATATTAATGACATTTATTTGTAGTACGTATACGAAAAACACTTTTTATATGGTTTCGTTAAATTAATAATGAAATTACATAGGTCTTAAGTCGTCGTATTTTGTTAGATTACAATAACGAATCTAGAAACACCAGCTGTCAAATAAAAAAAATATCAAAATCGGTTCACCCAGTCGAAAGTACCGTAGATTAAAACGTAAAAAAAACACAGTCGATTTGAGAACCTGCTCTTTTTTTGAAGTCAGTTAAAAATAATAATAAGACCTTATTATTTACCTAAAAAAGTTAGAAACATGTAAAATTAGGTTTGTTGAAATTTAAACCTTGAGAATAACGATGACATAGATGCAAGTTTCGGAGTTACTTATTTTCATCGAGTTACGTGCTACGTGCACAGAGGGCTAGAGGAGACAGCGATTAACTGCAACATGCTGTACGGTCTACTTTGATTTACACTCTCAACGGGAACCAGTATATATTTTAGAAGTTTGAAGTTAAGAGTACTATAACTTCTCTTTTTCATTTAAATTATCTTTATTTGCTACTTGCAATAAACGGTGACTTTCGTTATATTTTGAAAACCGAAAATATTGGAGGTTATTTTAACGTATATTTTTTCGTGATTAAAATTAAGAGGCACTATTTTTACTACATTTTATTTATATCGACAGTCTTAAAAGCTGCTGTATACAAATAGTAACAATAATAAATTTGATTTTAAGTGCAATGCGTCCCTGGGAAATGAAACTTTTCAACTTAAAAATCTTAAATAACGTGCACCGTCTTATATCAGTTTGTCGGCGATTGTACAAATGATTCCGAAGAACATTTTGTTTTATGATAACGTTTTATTTGTGCATTCGATAGGACATAAAAATATTCAATATTTTCAGTCAAGTGATAATAAGTTTTTACAACGCTCAACTTTTAAATCATATAGATGTAATAAAATAAATGATGTATTAAAATATATCAATATAAAAGATAGCTACTCAATATACATTTGACCATCATTATTGAATTGGCTCAAAACAATTCACTAGAATACTGTGCAATTTATTGTTTTTACAAAGAAACACCTATAAGTTACTTGTCTAAATTTTATCACATACATTACACTTCGTTTTCTCAATACAAAGTAATAGAAATGAGAGTAGCCACAAGTGCTGCTTATCCCTTTAGCCTTGTGCTGACTTCTAAAACCTTTTCTCGCGACCTCAATCTAAGTGGCGTTTGCTCGTGTCAAGTGGTTTCTGAGTGAAAAGAAACGCGCTTCCCACTGTCTGGAAAAGTCTTTTAATCAAATAAAACAAAATATTAGTCTAAATTAGATCAAAAATGTACACTGAGTTTGTCGATGGAATACTGAAGCATTTCTAAGTCTGACGATTTGGGCATTATTAACATTAAAGTTTAGGAAAAAGTTATTCTTGAACACCTGTAGTATGGCGTATATACGCTTGAAAATCTACTTTACAATCTCCTATTATGTTTAATGCACAGACGCGCATGCACAGATGCGCTTACAGTGAACTATTTTACCCTCATTTAACTCCTCTAATATTGTGAAAGTACTGTATGTTATGTTGTTTGTTAGAAAATATACTGCTGTTTCGAGAATTAAATATGTTTTAAAAACGTAAAAAGCTAGTCGAAGTACTCAAAGCCGTAATAGTTCCGTACGACTGACGCAAAGATATTGGCAATTGGATCGGAAAAGTAAATTTATTTGTAATGTTGAGTGTCATGTTTTTCCAATTTAATGTACATTTTGAAAAGATCTCGGCACAATGTTTAATGTTTGTTCCTATTTCTACATCAGTTGGGAAATGAATTCTTCCAGTCTATTAAGAAACTCCGTTTACTTAAGAGTCTGGGAATGACAGTTCAGCTGCACAACAATTTAGTTGGATTTGAATAATGAAATATTGAAATTCCTAAAACATTTATTTTGAAGTTGTTGGATTATTTTATTCTACTTCTTTAAAAATAAAAGCAGGTAAAGCGTAATGACCCTAAAAAGCAAGGTTTGTAAGCTATGGATAGGTACACTGACGGATCCAAGGCAGAGGTTAGAATCACCTCACTTTACTTCCTCTCTCCCACCTAAACGCAAGTAGTTAAGGAGTATTCCTCACACGAGAAAATTTCAAAAATAGCTCAAAGCCCCAATATCTCAAGACCACTTAATTAATTTAACTTAATTCTTGTAGACATGTGATCAAAATAGCTATGTTTTTTTTTTATAAGATTATGAGCGTTAGATCAGATCTGATGTGGCTCGATCACACCTACCCCTAAATACTATGTTCAAACACTTGATGACAAGGTTGTAAAATACATATAATCACATAAAATCATTCGCTTTAACGTTTTTGCGTCACGTTGTTCATTTGGACTGCATAGCGTGACGAGATATACGAAGACAATAGAATTTGACAACCAGCGTGGCGGAGCGGCCACCATACCGGTCTTAGCGGTCTGACGCGCAGTGGGTTCCGGGTTCGATCCCCGGAATGTAGATTTCTGTTCTGGGTCTGGGTGTTTGTATGTTCGTCTTTGTGTGTGTCTTTCATGGTACCCGCGACACAAGAGAAAATGTTAGTGCGGGGCTATGAGTGTAGAAAGCGTGTTTATTTTTATAGAAGAGAGCAGGAGGCAATTCTTAAGATTTCTCTTACATAAAAAAACCTACATACACGTTATTACGTATATATTATTTTTTCTGCATATAACAACTGCTTTATAATTACTAAGTTATTTCACGTTATAATTTGACTATTCAAGGATATAAATTGTGGAAAATATTACTAACCTATATGATTATTTTTACGATCCATTAATATGTCAATATTTAGTTTTCACGCCGATTTCGCGTTTTATGAAACAGTATTAATTTTGTATTCTGGAAGGGACACGTGACATTAAAACTTTTTTATCTTTAAAAAGAAGACATTTTAAATAATTCCACCCACTTTCCGAAGGTTGATTATATAATAAGGTTGTCGCGTAGTCAGATCACGGGATATCGATAGCGATATTGTGTTTTAAAGGAGATAAATGGACGACACTAATGGAGCATCAGTCAAAGTATCCGGCTATACCTAAGACATTTTTTTATTTCATAAGAATATAATATAATCCATGAGGCTATGTAGGATTTGTAAAGATTATCGTAAAAAAGTAATGTAGGTAATATGTGTTTTTTTGAAAAATATGGTTACCAGAACTTCATTAGATTACAAAGTTGTCTCACATCTTAGATTAACTATTACAAATGTATATGATTATAGTTCGACGACTTGCGTGATGGAGAGGACTCCATACCTGTCTGTCGTGCAGTGGGTTCCGGGTTTGATTCCCGAAAAGACAGACATCCGAATGATGAATTTAGTTTTCTGCTTTAGGTGTGGGTGTTTTTGTATTTGTCTTTGTGTGCCCATGGCATTCGTGACACAGTAGAAAACTCTAGTGCGGAGCTTTGAGTGTAAAAAGCGTAGAATCTTAGAAAGTTAGTTAATAAAATACAAAATGGCTAATGTAGCAGGGTAAATTAAAAAATACTAATACTGTTTAACGTAATCTAGTTCATAATGCAATTCGTTCAAATTCAATTTAATTCATAATCGATAACTTAATCTAAAAACTTATATCGTTTAAACTTCTTCCTCTTAAAGTAAGACTACTTAAATAGCTCCAAGTTACGAAAGTATGAGGATTTGATCCTATAATGAGGTTGTCCCGTAGTCAGATAACTTGACATCGATAGCGATTTAAGCGTGACAAATGCGGGATGTGGCAATCAATCATAACTACCCGCTATTCTTTATTCTGTTTACTACGTTATTTCACAATAGTGACTTTAAAATTTATTACATGTTTTCATATTATACAAGATAAATTTCAATACATCTCCCGATAAAAATAACACATCGATACATTTGTGTACGTTTAAAGTTATGTAAGAGAACGGGTGGCCACTTTTGATGGCATTCAGTAACATGAGTATTTGAGTCAGTACTGAATAGGCGTAGAACAGTAATACTCCCTAGATATGGGTCACTGAAAAAGAACGAGAAAACATTATACCAGAGAGATGGGGCAATAAAATACATAGTTGCGATGCAAGCATAAATTTTAATTAGCTAGGTTTATTCCACACTTTATAATTATAAAACTCGGTGAAACTGTTATTTAGGTGTTCTTTTGCTACCAACTTTGCAGCGAAAAGACAGTAAGTGAGCGGAGATAGACATTTATGACAGCTGATTACATAAATAGAGCGCAGCAAACAAGCTTACAGTTACTGCTCAGCCACGGCACGCCGAGACAGGCACTGCAAAGAGCGGAGCGACAGAATTTAAAGAATAAACGACAAAGTCCGTACTACAGGCGGCAGCGCTGCAAATCAGGTACAAATACAGGGCAGCCAATGGAAAGACTATGAAACAGAGATCGAGAGAGTGTACAGTGGCTCAACTCAAATATTTTTCTTTCTTTTTTCTTTGAAGTTAAGAATTTACTGTGATTTAACGCGTGACTAATTTCCCATATGAGTTACTATAATCATTTAAATACTAGTTCAATAACATATAAGTCTGTTTCGTAGAGGAATACAAAACCGTAATACGTCCGTAAACACTTGTTTAAGAAAATATGATTGATATAGGTGTACTGTTATTTTGTTATCGTGATCGGAAGTTATACAGAATCGATACTAATGCGCGCATCTATCATGATTATTTAGACGTGCCGATAATATTTCACACCTTGTGTATGTAGAGCGAAAAAATGAACTTAACTGACTGCACTGTGGGTTATCTTAACATTTACTTTCATTGCAAATTTTAACTCATACCGAGCATTATAATAACTATGGAAAATTAAAATTATTTAGTCATTGATACATAATTAATCTATTGTTGTAATGGACAATGGATTGATATCCCATTCCTGCGCTCGGCGCTCCTATGATTTTAGTTGAAACAAATACAGTACTATAATACAGCAAGTACTGTTAGCGTAGTAGCTAAAACTCGGCTTTCCTATCGAGAGTCCGGTGTTCGACTCTCAAGCACGCACAATATATTTTCCTTAAATAATGTGCCTATTAGAAATTAATATCCTTGCTATAGGGTAACAGGAACACATTGTAAATAACATACACACCTGGGAGTACTCTACTAAAAGTCCTCAAAGGTTTGTGTGGTCTACCAATTCGCACATTCCCAACGGAACGAACTATGTACCAACTATAAAAATCTCTCATGCTGAGGCCTGTGTAGGGTAATGGAACAATAATTGATTGACAACGACTATAATATATAAACCGAATAGGCTCATTATGAAAACCATTAGAAACTTTATGAACAACTTTAAGATTTTTTTTTTAATTAAAGTCTACTGATAATATGTTTTTAACATATTTATGACATTCAATTTTTAATACTGATGTAATTAAAAAAAGCGAGACATGTTTATTTATAAGAATAGACCCTGAACCGCTAAGGTGACCATAGCTCATTATTTAGAACACAAACATAAGATATTATGAATTTAGAGCAAGAAATTTCTTCCTAGCAAGACTATCCATGATCGAGAACTCATATCATATTAGCTTAATTTCTTAATTCCAATTAATAGCCGATAGAGCAAGTCCCAGCGAATTTCAATTAGCTACATCAAAAGCGTGACGTTTTAAGTGTTTTGGAAACGCCTCGATCGGGCCGCAACCGAAGTGGTCCTATACTAACAGACTTGAGTGAGACCAAACGCTAGGGTTGCCGACATTTTTTTTTCATTAAAAATATAGTGCTATATGAAAAAGTCAAAAAGTGAAAAATGTCAAAAAAATATAATAAGATACAGTATTTTTTATGTCTTCGCAATTTATTTTAATTTTGAAGGTGGTAGAACTTTTTGTGGTTTGACATCGGAAACATTACGCTTTATTTTTTTTTACTAATAACGGCAGTGTTATATATTTTTGTTTTCTGGTTTGAAGGGTGTGTATAGGAGTATATGCAACCCTACTGGGGTTGTATATAAAATATATACCTAGTTATTCAGTGAATCTGCTTCTTTACACATATGTGTTAATTTATCTGACGATATAGTCAGTGTGTTTACATTGCACTCTATTTTTCCTTTAAAAATAAATTCCAATAACGTTAGGTTCATAACTTAATACATAACATATGAAAGGTTCAACCCGGATTAGTGATTACAAATATTTTTCCTATGACTGCTAAAGTTATGCCAATAGATATGAGCAAAAATATAATATTTTAATCACATTTTATAACATCTATCTACATTTTTTTCTTTTGAATTGATATAATGTTTAACGACACGACAAGTTTTATATAAGTCAGCAGTCTTGATTATAAAGCCCACAACATCAATTGTTTGCTAAGCCGAGCTTAATGAGGTGACCTATAAACGTTAAAGAAATGCCGGTTAGCAAGCCTTTGACGGGTTAAGTCCCCATTATTTCTCAAAGGGCTTACTGTAGGTTGCACAAACTGCAGTTGACCATTGATTAGAGGGTGTATTTACACGACAAAGTGATGTTTCTTCCGTTAATACGAGTTTATAACGTTTCCTAACAACGATAATCGATCACGTTTTCGTCCATACGTTACAATGTACATACCAAGTTAACATTTTCGGCCATATTTGCAATGATGGGCTAAGCCGTCAATGATTGTTTTAAAGAAAAGTAATAAACTCCTACGAGCACTAAATTAATCTAATACTAATATCATAAGGCAGAAGAGTTTCACGCGCTAATCTCAGAGATGTTTAGCTCGAATTCAAAATTTGTTTTTGTGTTGAATAGTCCATTTATTCAGGAGGGCTTATAGTCTACATAGCATCACGCGAGGTTTGTTTGTTTTTTTTTCTTATGTAGTGTAGGGCACAGCTAGTTTCTATATGTTTCTATTATTTACAGATGGCAATGACGAGTTTGCTTGTTTGGTTGAACGCGCTAATCTCAGGAACTATTCGTTCTAATAAAAAAAATGTTTTGTGTTGAATAGTCCAATGAGGAATGCTATAGGCCATGTAACATCACGCTATGTTTGTTTGATTTTTTTTTCTTATGTAGTAACGTAACGCGTAGGGCACTGCTTAGTTAAACGACTAATTTAAATTTTTAAATAGAAATGTTATACTTAAATTCAGAAACATGACATTTAATATAATAATTTACTTATTAAATGTCGCGTTACAAGATTACTTTTGCTGTACATTCGCTAAAAGGCTACTAATTCATTTAAACAATTTTCAGTTACTAGCAAAAATGTCCAAATTAGTATCTTTGAAGGTTTTAAATACGCATAATATCTTTTCCATTTAATATTTCTAATTTTCTGTTTTACGAGTAATACAGAAATACAAGAATTTCCTGAGAATATTTTTCATACTTTTAAGCTCATTAAATACGAATTGATACTCAAATTCTTGTTATACGTAAAGAGCTCTCCACTCGAAATAGTAATTACTCGGTTCAAAGGCCATGTTCACACGTCCGGACGTAGGGTCAACCGGAGCACGTCTAACAGACTAGGACGGATATGGTTACATTGTGGCAATTAGTTTACTTGGCTTTGTGGCTTACTTATAAGTAATTATAAGTAAGCCACAAAGCCAAGTAAACTACTTATAAGTAAGCCACATTACTTATAAAAGAATTCTATCAAAATCTTGATTCACGCTATTAAATGGCAACAATGATACTCTGTGTTTTTCTATATGTACAAAGACGAGAGATGACGAGAGGGAGAAAGACGTACGTAACGTTTATTTACAAATACTAATAAAATTTATTATCCAGTAAGTTAGTAAAATTAGAAAGTGACTTATTGCCGATTACAAATGCGTTCGTTTCAATGATGACAGTTGGAGTACCATAAGTATGTATAAAATCTGGCTCACCGACATGAATCATTACATGTCAGCGCTTACTGTTACTATATGGCAGCAATAGTTATGTCAATAAAGGCACTGCAGTTGGACTAAAGAGTGTTCATAACACGTAAATAATACATTTGATTTTTGTTTTTAAGACTGATATATTAAAGGATCATGGTGTCCACCTGATGGTACACAGTCATTGCTGCCCATGGACGTCTGTAAGAAACTTCAAATAGAACATACTCATAGATTATACTCTATAGGGCTAAGGTGGTCGCCTCTTTTTTATAATATGGAAGTAGCAAACGAGCATGCAGTCCATCCGATGGTAAGTGAAGGGGCCAAATCCCTCCGTGGACATCTGTAATCAACTCCGGTTAAAAGCAGTCTTACCTTATCTTGGAACCTTGGAATACCTCAGATAAGAATGTCTCCCTTACGAATCCTTTTAGACCAGAAAACAGTATCACAACACACTTATTACGCAGAAATAGATATGGCGGTAGTGCTCTTGGAGTCAAACAAAAGAGTTCTACCACCTTTAAAGAAATATTCACCTTTAATATGAGCCAACTTTTTCGTGACATAAAAATGAAGTTGTGCTACAAGACCGCCGCAACAGTTTCATTTTAAAATAGCAATATATTCTCATTCTTACCTTATCTAAAATTATATGCAATATTTAGTGACATCCAGTAATCCAATACCGGCTTAACTGTTTACCTTTTCAGAAAAAGTTCTCTGAAAGCTAAAAATACCCTGTGATTCACTTGATCCATTTAAGTAAGGTTTAAGCTTTAAGCGTATTGGTATAAAAACCTTTCAACTTGTCAAACGAAAATGGTTATAGTTTTTGTAACTATTATTAAAATGTCATTCGTAAGTAGAACAAAGAGTGACTAAATATAAAGGGGTATACATATAAAGCTGCTATTGAGTGTCGCGTTAGTCCTGGTTCTAAGCTAAAACCCTGTTAATTTTCTGCCTAATAATAGCAGTGTCGAGCATTGTTGTGTTCTGTATTCTGGGGTGTGGTATACTTATCCAAAGCAACTTAGTCCTCAGGAGTGGCAAAGAATCTGTTGCCAAGTTCAGGTAAGACTTATCGTGGATTTAGTACCGATACCCATGGGTGGCAGAGACAATTTACCAAAAAATGTGTGGCAGAAGTGAAACTTTCTTAATTATAAATAAAAAAACAATTAAGTAGCCACTGCAGCCCATATTCGGACTTATACAAACTACGAAATAAAATCGTTAGCGTGTTTCAAAAAACGTTACAGCGTCATGTAATTGTAGCATTGACAACTACTTCTGTAATGTATTTTCGTTTAATCAAGTTTCAAAACACAACGATTTCAAAGAAGTTTCACTTAAAAAAATATTCTGATAATTTAAAGGGCTCTTTACGATTCAATACAATTAGAATCGTCATGATGACGGAAATAGGTGCCTTTATGCTATTTTAAAGCTTTATAGTAATTTTACTCATGGAGAGCGGCAAATTTATTGATTGACTTTGGCACAATAACATTTTGTAGTGAATAGAATGAAGCAAATTGCTTGTTAGCTTCAAACTGATATCTGCAGATACAAGTATTAATTTGGATTAAATTATATTCGATCCGTATACCTACATTGTAGACCCAAGAATCTTGGAGAATTAATTTGTGCAATTCTCGAGTAGTGTCCCCGAAGTGTAACTTGTAACAAATTGTTAGTTTCTTTGAATTTTCTTAGCCCTTTTTCTTAGTGGATGAAATAGAGACGGACTAAAAAATGAGCGCGGTTTATTGTGTACTTTTAAAGCTCTTTGTGTTTGGTTGTTAAGTGTTTAAATTGTTATTCAGTAGCTTTTGGAAACAATTCGATGATTTATCCTTTGATAATAACGTAAGTTATATGTACGAGTATGGTTTGCAGCTACCATTTTCGTATCAAAAGTATACAGTACACTTTTTATGTCTCTTACTACAAGTGGGTCAACAACATGATTGTTTTCCAATTCAAAGGTTTCCCACAACAATGTAGAATGTTTTCAAATCACCTCAAACCTACTAAAACGGTCTGAAGGGTGTAGTAAGGGAGTATGCTTTTCCGAGGCATTCCAACTTAGTCCTATAGCAGCAACACATCCGTAGCTAACCTTAGATAAGATTCTGATCATATCTGAGGATAATTATTTATAGATGTCCACGGGTGGCAGTGAACACTTATTATCGGGTGGACTGCATGCTCCTTTGCTACTTTCGCACTTTAATTGAGAAATTTCATTTGAAACTCAACCATCAGGAGCCACCTATTCAACTCTGGATAGCGAACAACGTTGCTCAATTACAGGTTGGTAGTTAGGTATCGGAATGGATTATATTTTTCTTTTATAACCAATGAAACATTTTTTCAGAAAACGTTACTAAAACTATGTCTCTTACGACGTGTTGCATCTTATAATGATATGCTCTTTTCAAATAATTATGTTTGAGCGGTCCTATTTTGTTATAATAATTTATTAAATTTTAACGATGCGTTCGTAACAGTAAATATCACATTAATTGTAAGCAATTAGTTATTGTAAATATCGAACGGTATGTATATTTTGTACAACACGTACTTGTAACGAGTAATAGTTTCAAGAGACCAATTTAGAATCAATATTAGCCTTTTGAAGATGAAGTTTTCTTTCAATTCAATAAAATTAAAGATGCCGAGTAAATGAATAAACGTTGGCAAATTCATTTAAAGCCGTTTATCGATGCAACCAGAATCAAATAGCTAGCACTTGAGTGGCGTCGAATTGAGTTTGCCGATTCAAACCATGGATACAAGCTTCGTGAACGTTCTCAAAGTGACCACATAGTGGAAATTCTGTCCTGACTGAAGTGTACGATGTGAATAAGTTTGAATTTCATGATCCTGTATTGCCTGACTGCGTCAGATGAGGTTTGTTTTTGAGTATGTACGTCTGTTTAATTGGTAGCCTTATTTGGGTACATAATGGAAATTTTGTGATGTCTAAAGTGTTTATGTGTATAAGTTTAAATTTGAAGCATCTTTTTCACATGTGCGAGTATGTATGTGTGTATGTACGTATACATGATAGGCGTAATTTAAGATTTTACCATGTGATTCCTCAGATTGGTATTGGCATTAATAATACTGGAATATTCTCGCTATAATAAATTTAATATTATCGAAATATTGTGTTTTATTTGCTCTTTCAATTTAGCATAGGAAACATTATACCGCGGCTGAAGTATGCTGTATTAAGTC
>DWLI01002718.1:0-12761 GCA_018249915.1 Cecropterus dorantes dorantes
TCCATGGGCGGCAGTGACCACTTACCATCAGGTGGACTACATGCTCGTTTGCTACTTCAATATTATAAAAAAAAAACAAATGTTAATTATGCGAAAGCTAGTATTGTTATTTGTTTTATTTTTACCATTTTTTTTTCACAGAGATAATTTGTGACTTACAGTCACACATATAATACTCATTAGTGTGACGTGACCATAGCGGGTTGAGGCACGGGAATATCCTAGAGCATTTAGTTATTTATTCAGTCAAAAATATATCTTTAGGTATTAAGTTTAAATTGACTCCAATAATTTCAAACCTTTGCACACTCAGTTAAAGTCAATTTAGTGGTAGGTAATTATAAATATGTATGACTTATACATAATATTAAATTGAAATGTTCGAAAATTCATAGACTTAAAGTTTTCTTAGTATTTGTTCGGATCTGGTGATAGATGAAGAATAATAACGCCCGAATAGATTGTACATTTCAATACATTCTCAAAGACCAAGATTATTATTAGATTACACTACGGGCAGGTTTTCAATAAAATAATTTTCATTATTCTAAATATAATCAACTTTCAACAAAAATAGCACTAATCAAATCGATTGTAATAACTTTCTGAACAATTGTATGTTTACTTAGATTGAGCAAATTTATGATTTTAGACTAATATTGTCGAGGAGTTAAAACATTGACAACCCGCGTGACGCGCAGTGAGTTCCGGGTTCGATTCCCGGCCTGACAGACATCTGAATGATGAATTTAGATTTCTGTTCTGAACAGAAATCTAAATTCATATGTGTGTATTCGTCTTTGTGTGTCCATGGCACCCACGGCACAGGAGAAAATCTTAGTGCAGAGCTTTGAGTGTGAAAAGCGTGCTTGTTTAATAAGTAATTGGCGATTTTAATTTCTTTTTGGCTCATATTTCCATACTAGTGACCCGAGGTCATATAAAGTTGACTGTAGTTGTGGCAGCTCAGACAGACAGACAACACAAAGCAGACTTCTATATATATCGGTGTAATCAAAAATTTTGATTGAGTATCGTAATCTATTACATATTAAAATGACTTCATTTAGAATTTTTATTGTTTTTGCTTTTTATCTTTTGTAACAATTAAATACTATGTCCATAAAACTTGTATTTACAAGGATGCTTTATTTATTCGTAAATAGTTGTTACCCTCATTTTGGATCGAGTTTCGCCTTTTGTTTGGCCTGCGGTGTAAATATATTTTTTGCGTCGATAGCCACACAAAGGTCCTTTTGTTAAAGGTCTCTGACCGAATTTTTCCATTTCCCAGGGTAAATAACATTTTATATCAATTTCGGCGGGTTTAAAATTTCGCACCAAATGTTTTGATCGTGTGAAAAAATGCTTGTGAAAGGAAAATATTGTTTATTTTCAATAAAGATTGATTTTGATATTTTATATCTTTGGTAATTACAATTGTTCATTCCACAACGAAGGCTTCTGTAGTCGAGTTTAGCAAACAAAGCAATATTTGCAATTTGGACAGTTAATTTATAATTACACGTTTTCACGCTTTCTACACTCATAGCCCCGCACTAGGATTTTCTCCTGTATCGCGGGTGCTATGGACACACAAAGAATACACACACACCCAGACCCAGAACAGAAATCTAAATTCATCATTCAGATGCCTGTCTGGCCGGGAATCGAACCCGGAACCCACTGCGCGTCAGACCGGTAAGGTAACCGCTCTGCAACGCGGGTCGTGGCGGAGCGGTCATTAACTCATGTCATTGCATTTGATTGCTATCACTGCATATCATACTTCAAATGCATAGCAATTATGACATATGATGCATTATTAAAACAAAAAAAAAAACTTACTCATAACATTTTATAAGTTAAAAAGGTGTACTGTGTATCTGGTAAAGGTATACGGTGTACAAAAAAAAATAGCGGTTGCTGCGTCCTGATTTGAAGAATGTGATTAGGTAGATATACATATTCGAGCCGTTTCAACTTAGTCCTAATAGCAACGCATCAGGTACTTTAAATCTATCTGGAGTTGATAAGAGATATCTGTGGGCGGCAGTGTTCACTTACCATTAGACTGCACGCTCATTTGCTACCTCTACCAAAAGAAAATAAAAGAAAGATGTATAGATAGATATAGGATATACCCAGGGCGTAAATTCTATATTTATATTTAATATAATATTGATAAATCTAATAGATAAAGTAATTAGGTTCAAATTTCGTAACGAAAATTAATTTGAAACCTTACATGTTTTTTTGTTGTTAATAGTTATAATTAATAACGTTGGTATTTTTATGTATTCCTTTCAACATTTTTAGATAATTAAATTTTATTATGTAGCAAGAGTATGTTTCTAAAACTACCCTCATTGTTGCTTTAAGCAGCAATAAGTGTGGTGGTTAGCAACCGGAGTTGAATTACTAATAGTTCTTTGGTAAAGGAAGATCTCTTGTCAGACTATTGGTCAGGGAAGCGGCAGTTAGCCAAAAGTAAACACTGAGTTTGTATACAGGATGTTCCAAAAAAGACTGGACAAGCCTAAAGCACCCCATATCAGAGACAGACAACTCACAATAAAATACAAAAAAAAAATCTGATGCAGTACCCAAGTTATGATTTAAAAAAAAAATGACGATTTTTTTATACTCTCTTGTATTTATGCAAATGTTAAGAATGCTTCAGTAGCGTGGTTCAGTTTAATAGTCTTGCCATCTCTTAAATGGTTACGGGAAGCCACATTACCCTCTGCTCCGGCTGGAGGTTAAATCAGCTCACACCTAAAATCTTCAGCGATCCATTAAATCTTTACCTCAACATAAAAACACCTCAGAATGCTCTCTGCCTGCTCCAAACCACGATCCAAAGGAAAACCAAGGTAACACTTACACCGCCTAAGATTTCATCTATCCATACCTTCTATATCATGAATTACCACTCATATTTCTGAAGTAGAAATATCAACTACTTAACTCTGTACTGACACCTAGAAACTTATATTACTGACAATAAACGTAGTTCCAAACTTCAGTAGTTTTAAAGTTTGTCGCAGTCAGTTTGTGACTTTATTGACTTTTCCAACGTTTTCACAAGTTTCTAGATTGGCAAAAACTTGGGTTTCCAAAAGAATGAAAAATTTTAACGTGTGAAGTTGTGTTTTAATTTATTAATTCCAGAAAAATTAGGTGCTTTTCAGTTAATTCATTAATTACAATTTTTTATATTTTTTGTTTATAAAAATCGTATCAAATCTTTCGTTAGATATCTTTAGTAATAGGATTGTAATAAAAAAAACCTAGCACAAATATACAATTGTTATATCGATCAAATAGTTTAGTTGACGCTAATGCGTATACAGATATTATTCATCATCATTAATATACTTGATTATGCATATATTGATTATATCGATCGACATATATCGATTGACTAGTCGTCTGTAAGTAACTGCAAATACACGTTGAACTGTTGCTCTATAAAACACGCTTTCTATACTCAACACCCAAACACTCAGACCCAGAACAGAAATCTAAATTCATCATTCAGATGTCTGTCTGGCCGGAATCGAACCCGGAACCCACTGCGCGTCAGATTGGTATGGTGACCACACCGCCACGCGGTTTGTCAAATTTTACAACTATTTAGTAAAACTTTACCTCGCCACAACTCAATAGGTAGTAGAACCAGTTCGATCGAGGCAGTACCACCGCTACACCTATTTCTAGCGTGAAGCAGTTCTTGCGTTTCTGTGGAAGGGTGTGGTTGCCTGCTCACTTCTATATGAAGCATCTCAGTCTTAGATAGTGGTAACGCATCTGTAATCGACTTCAGATAGAACCCCAGTTCTATATTGTTGCTTACAAATATCCATGGGCATAGTTACCACTTACCATCGGGTGGACTGCACGCTCGTTTGCTACTTCATTCTAATAAGAAAAAAAGCAATCCATTTATTTTATTTGTTGCTTAGCTGACACACTATCTAGTTGATTTTATGTGGATCTACATATATGTCTATATAACTTTAACATAAAATTAAATAGCTGTTCACTAAATGTTAAATTTGTACCCGCCAGGCCTAAATAAGAATAAAAAGACCCATAATAAAGTCCTTAAATATCGGCAAAATATTGCTAATAAGAAATGAAGACAAATAACTGTCCTTATATTAGAAACCAAGATGGCGTCGGTAATTATTTATGAATCTCGTATATTAATAGGTAAGGCGGAAGTAATAAAGATTTTTGTTTCGGGATGGTATGGAAGGGACATTTATTTGGAAGGAAAATAATTAAGGAAATTTGTTTGTACAATGTTAATTTTTACTTTTTTATAATATTAAAGTAGCAAACGAGCTTGCGATCTATTTGATGCTAAGTAGTCACTGCCGCCCATAGACATCTGTAAACAACCCCAGGTAAGCTTAGAGTCTTATCAGAGATTGGACACAAATGCATTGCTAGTCATTAGGACTTGGAACGCCTCGGGCAAGTGTTTCATCCTGACCACAACCTTCAATCCAAAACACAGCAGCACTTTACATATTTATTAGACAGAAATAAGTATAGCGGTAGCGTCACCGGAGTCAAACAAAAAATGTTCTCAAATTATACAAATCTCACTTCTAACTGTAAGATGTGTGGATGTCGTAGGAGATGAGTTCAGGAGATGGGCAACAGCATCATGTAACATCAACCCACTGCGGTCACCAGCACGCATTTTTTGCGCTGTGACTCCATAGCTCAAAAAATGCGTGTTGGTGTTTTGCCCATGCAAAACTCCCATAAAACTAGGCCGATGCTAAGCAGTGAAATTTAAAATGCTGATGGAACTGTGAGGTTCTCAATGGGTCTCCGTCAATATTAGCTTCAGTTAACATAGATATTTAATCCTATTTTGGGTTGGTTCGAATATCTACTTGCATGGTCGTAACTTATCATTATTTTAGGCTCATCGGCTTAAAAAGCATCATTAAGTTTTACGAACCAATCATTTTAATGATTTATATGAATTTTATAGATAAACTAAATGTGCCCTGTGGTTCCATTCGAGAAAGTGTAGTAAAGAAATGTAAAATACCTTTATATTTGTGGAGGAAAAGGGGAGATCTCCCACCAGGCGATGCCACTGCATGGGACCGCGGCCGGCTCGCTTTGCCGGCCGCTTGTAGAAACTTAAGTTAATGAAATAAAGACTATGTATCTAAGTTACCAAAAACATGGACAATAAGTTTATTTGAAATTCCTAGATTTAGCATTTTTTGAGCAAACAAAATACATATACGTATATGTTACCTATATACAAATATATTACCTTATTTGCAATGATCCAAACAACATAGAGACACTCGTCACTTTCATTTTTATTATATGTATGGATAACAACACTATTCCTGGCCTATCGGTCATCGAATTGGATTGCCATGCAGAGTTCCGGGATTAATACTTGATTACTTATACTAGGTAGATACTATATAATTATATACACATAGAGAATTATAAGTAAGAGTTAAGGATTGATGATTAAGATTTTGATTAAATTTGCATTGTTTTATCGTTTCAATTTTAAGGTTTTTTTTAGTTTTTCGAATTATTATTTTTTTTTGTTGTATTTTGTTTGAGTTGGCTAGGATAAGGGACTTTACAATTCCATCTCCCGCACAACATCCTAGGAAGTAAGGACTGGTTGAGAAAAACAAGGTTAGTAAACTATGAGCCACTTCTTTGCCCTTTAAATATTTACACGGAGCTCATAAGTATACAGTAATACCCGAACTTACGCGATAGGGGGGACTGAGGAATAACCGCGTAATCAAAGTCAGGGTATAATTTCGTATATATAAATTATTTGTAATTAGTGCCGAGAGCTGAAGAAAATAGAAAACTAGGCAATAAATGTTTATTAAAGTTCGAATACATATATAAAACCACCAATCGAAGTTGTTTTGACGATTTTGTCATTGTAAAAGTTTTCAGAAAATGTAAACAAACTAGTTTGACGAATCAAAATTTGTTCGACACCCGCTAAATTCTCTCTTAACATACTAATATTATTATTTATAGAAGAAATGAGCATTTCACTCGAGTCTAGTTTTTCCAATATTTGTAAACTAAAAATCGCATAACTCCGGGTTCGCGTAAGTCGAGGTACTGTACATATAATATTTGTGTGCGTGTACCCATAATTTTACTCGCCCGTGACTAGAGAAATCGTCCATTGTAAGGGACATCTATATTTCCTTGACATTCTTTTGTACGCTATAATTTAGTGTATGTTGTTAAGTTAATACGTTTTCTTCGGGCATGTCAGGGACAGGGCACTAGTAACTGAATGAGGCGGGGCTCCACATGAGATAGTGGTCGGACGCCCATACGATCTAGGAATAATGGGCAGTGTATTGTCTAGGCTAAGTCGTAGGCATACATTTTATGGCCACTCGGTGTATGAAAGGCGAATGGAATTTAACGTTCTAGTACATTGTTACTTTGGCGAAATGTTGACCGTTAGTGGTCAATTGTATTAAACATTTTATTTTCGTCGGTCTTGTATAATCTGTCTGTTGTTTTAATTATTTTTAGGAGTTACCAGTGTTTTAGTACATTAAAACTTAGGCGTTGAAATCTTGATCGTTAGTGGTTAATTGTAATATTGATTGTATGATGTGGTCGTTTTCATATGAGGGGACCATTAGTCAGCTGGAGTAGCAACGCATTTGTGATCGACGAAACCCTGGTCTATAGAAATAACGCATTTGTGATCGATAGAAACCCTGGTTTATATGAAGTTACTTACAGATGTACATGGGCGGCAGTAACCACTTACGCTCAACTGGACTGCATGCTCGTTTTGTTCTTAAATCAGATAAAAAATATGTTGATCAAACATAATGCTTTGTTGTTTAAATTTATTTTTAGAGCCTCCAAATTCTATAAGTAGATGACTTTTTTGAGGGCTTTATATATTGATGTTTAAAATCGTTTCAAATGAAATTGGTAAGAAACCTTAATATTGGTATCGTAACTGAGATTTATCCACAACATGTTATTGAACAATAAAATTAACTAGTATTTTTCTGTTTTCCTACTCTAAAATTAGGATCTACTTTGTTCACTGTAAATAATTTTCTTATTTGTGAGGCTTTATTACTTTCCATAGACTAGTTTTTTCCAATAGAATAATGTTTTTCAAAGTATCTTTACAAATCTCAGTTAAGTACAAAATATTAAAACCATCATCTCTATATTTTGTTTCTGATATGAATGTCCAATCATAGTCTGTATTATGTAATTTTGCTTTTGAATAGCATCACTCAGTCAATTCCCATGAATATCGTAAAAGGCGACTAAAGGACAAGATCCCGAAAAAGGGCAGCAGCGTCTTCCAGTGTAATATCAATGCCAAATTATCAAATATTTCCAAATATTATCAAATATTTCCATTAGCCTATGTTTAGCTATGGACCTCGAAAGTACGGAAGACCGATGGGGTACCAATAGAATTTAATGAAAAAAAAAAATGTTAGCAAAATGTGGTAGCAATGTTAAAAAAAAAAAATTTAAAAATGTGTCACGGGACGCTTTACGGATGCGGATCATGTTTGTACAAGAAATATGCATAAAAGACAAGATTGTGACATGAACTAAATATATGGCGTAATGAAAAAAATTGAAATGATAACTTTTTGTCACAAAATGATGACTATTTATTTAATAAGTATTTATTTAAATACAAAAATTCAATATAAATTTTAAATGTTATATATACACTATATATGTAGTAGTGTGTACGGCGTGGCGAGCCAATCGCCACGGCATGCGTCGCCACGCCAACAATCAGGTTTACCTGCACCTATAGATGTTTCACATAAACATATTTCATAGTATACAATGTTCTACTTATTTCTTGACTATATTTATCCCAGTCTTTGTTACAATGTAAAACATCTGCGCTCTTTGTAGATGAGCCTGGCTTAATAATTCTTTGCGCCGTTTGCCTAATACCCAGCTTTATGGGGTAATAATGTACACTCGATGTAGAAATATGCCCGCTTGAAAACATTAAACCGGATAAGTACCCATTAGATTATATCTATGGTTATGACGTGCGAATACCTTATTTTGGGGATAATTTTAAAATACCTTTTTATAGATATTAGTATTTAATTGGTGATTGGGATACCCTAGTTAAAATATAATCTTTTTTTTATTTTTAAGGTTCCGTACCTCGACCGGAAAAAACGGAACCCTTATAGGAAGAGAGATAATAATAAATCTGTATAGAAACGATATGATACACATTCATCACTTTATTTATATCATACGTATATATTTTTTGTAAACCGTGAAAATGTAAATTAAAGTGTCATTATTTTATGTAATGAAGACCACGATCGCTCATTAGCGTATTACATATAGTGTAACTGTATGAGATTCTAGTACCCATAACACAAGTTAAATCTAACAATGGGTACTGGGGTCAACGTTTTACAGTGCCGGAGCTGCATTTATATTTTTATTCGAGCAAAAAGTAATTAAAATTATAAAAAAGAAATCACTGTTTGATTTTCAATTTTTTCAAAGTGTAACCTTTAAAAAAAATAGTACAAATTAAACTATTTTAAACAATTTGGATAGTGGATAGAAATCCGATGATCCATAGTTGAATGTATCTCTATACTATACTTAATATATAAAAATGAAATAGTGTGTGTTACTCAATCACGCAAGAACCACTGGTCCGATTTACATGTAATTTTGCATGGGTGTAGCTTGTTTAACTGGTCATATAGGCTACTTTTGATTACGATATTTTTTTCTGCAACGGCTAGCGAGTAAAACCTAAATATTTGTCACGTAGCGAAAAAAGCGTACTTCAGCTAGTAAGTAATAAAAATGCGAAATAAATAATTCTGTCAGCAAATAGAAGAAATATATCATAAGAATTCTGTTATATAGTCACTCCAAATAATATCGAATACAATAAATGGGTCTTATAGACTGTTTTCAGTTCAGTGATTTACTTTGGAATTACTTCCGACTGATATTTCCCAAGAAGAGTCAATCTTAATTCAAATTCCTCATATACTGAAATTATATCTACTGTCCTATCTATATTTATACTAATAAATAAAAATGAGATGTGTCTGTGTGTTACTCAATCACGCAAGAATCACTGCTTCGATTTAGATAAAATTTCGCATGCATGTAGCTTATTTAACTGGTCAAACTGCTACTACTAGGTTACTTTTGATTTCGATATTTACCGCTATTTAAAGATGTAGTCATCGATGGTAGTCATATTTCCATTTTAATTAAAAAAGATAACGCTAAAAAATAAACTTTTGATGTCATATGGGAGGTTAACATTTAATTTTCTTTCCAGAAGTTTCTAATCACTTTTCATGTACTTAAAAATATAAAATAATATCACATTAGGCAGAATTGAAACAATAATTATTATATCGCCATATATTTATACCAAACTTCGGCTGTTAAACAAGCTACGAAGTAAAATCGTTAACGTGATTCAGAAAGGGGTACAGTGCCATCTAGTTGTAGCGTCGCCAACTAATTTTGTAAGGCATTTTCGTTTTATCGAGTTTCAAATCACAATGATTGTAAAGAAGTTACTCATGGAAACTTAAAATTCCGTTTATCTGTACATTGCATATATGTGAAAAATAAATAGTTTGAAACACTAAGAATAAGTAATAAAACAGTACTTATATAAAACAGACTAATCTATCTATCTATCGGCCTTTGGAAGTCCACTGCTGGACATAGGCCTAAACAGACTAATAAAAAAGAACAATGTCTATAAATTTCAGAATTTATGTTTTTGGTGTTATCTCCGCGTATGAAATCGCATTGAAAAAAACATTGGAATTTAATTAAGAATTGAAATATAATGATATATACCATATATTGAGGTAATATTTACCTTTATATTTTGGTAATTGCAATAACTTCATCTATTCAAACTCAATACAACATCCGTAATTTTGTCGTGCTAAGCAAACCGCCTATTTTTTATATAGTAAATTAGACCCGAGAAAAGCAAGGGATAGACAGTAGTACGTCATAGGTCGTTTTATATTATATAACAGAACCGTTATTAAATGAACCGCTTATTACAGTTTCCTGTTTGAAATAATACAAAACTCACTGTACCAAGTGGAACTTTTGGAATGATTTCAGTTCAGTGATCCTCGGTATTCGTTCCGCTCGGCATACTGCGTTACGAAAGTTTTTGTTGTGTTTGTGTATCGTTTATATCAAAACAACTGGTGATATAATAATAATTGTAAACTGCAGCTTTGTTAACGTGTGCATGCGTTTAATCTATACTAATACTATAAAGCAGTAGAGTTTGTTTGGTTGAATGGGCAAATCTCAGGAACTACTGGTTCGAATTTAATAAATATTTTTGTGTTGAATAGTAAATTTACTAAATTTACTTTTAATTATCAAAAATTTACCAAATAAAATTTACTAAAATAAAATATATAATTTAATAAAATTTACCATAATAAAAATAGGCTATTTGTCAATTTGTCTATTTTCATCAAGCTATATTTGTTTGCTTTTTTTACGGGTGAAAACACGGGGCAAAGCTAGTGATTATAATTCCTTTTTACCGACTGCGTCAGAAACTTTACCCTCCTGGTAATGTTTTTCAAGCATAATTATGTTTGTTTGTAAATATGTATGTCTATTTCTTTTTGTTATGTATATCTATTTTCAAAATAATTATTACTAAGTTTCACTCCTGCAGAGTGTGAACACACCTAATTTTTATTATCATGAAAATATGGGTATCAAATGAAAGCTAGATCATTCTTAATATATATCGGTATATTATGAGTATATTACTTTTATCTTATTATTGAGAAAAACTGATAGAAAATTTTAAATTAAATATATCATTATCATTTTAAAAATATAAAAATATTGGTTTAAAGCAGCCAATTTGGAATACAAAACGTGTATTCCAAATTAAACGTTATCCCAAACAAAAAATAGAACAATGTTATATCTGTCTACTTTTTGTTTTCATATTTTAAATATTGTTACTCGTTGTTCTTGTTGTCCATGCGCATTGTTGATCATTGGTTACTAGTTCTACTGAATGCAAATAATGGCCAGATAGATAGAACTTTGATATTTATAACGCATATGGATTAATCGTTACGTTAATCCTAAACACTATAAGTCTTAGTACTTCAAAGTGTACATAGCTTTAGTAGAACTCCTGCGTCATTCGTTGCGCGAACAATAGATGGCGCTTACAAATAAGAGTTTTCAACTTTGCAACCGACTTAGTAACGCAAAGTTGTTAAGCCAAAGACGCTACAAAAGCGTTTTTAATCCGGAACCTAACTAGTCCCAAGTAAGTCTGCTATTAATTAGCATCAGAGAATCAAAAGCGAACAAACCCAGTCTAAAGAAAACAGGCAAGTTCCACGAGCATCCCTTTCAGCCATTGCGTACTATTCATGTAAATGCACCCTCCATATTTTACCCTGCGACCCCATTGTTCCGTAGACTTTTTAATTAAGAACCGCAGATGAATCGTGCAGTCTTCATAGAATTGGAAAGAAAAACTTTTGTTAGCAAAGGCTTATTTTTAGGTATTGTGTCCTTTTTGAATGGAATGTGGAATGCGGGGTTAAGTAGATTTTATGGAGAATTTGAGGGTAAAATTCCGCACGCTTCTAAAAGTAAGCCGGGGTTGTTAGATCAACAAGTAATCCACAAAATGGTGTAGAGACCTTGTGTTAAAGGCTTATAATGGGTTTGTGAATAATAAATCAAAATTGCGTGTATTAATATTTTATATGTAGATATTTCGAAGGAATGGCTAATAATAATATAATTGGTCAAGTGCGAGTCGAAATCGTACACGGAGTATTTTGTACCATCGGATCTTAGTTTTTTTTGTTTTATTTTTAATTTTAATGTCATATCAGCTGTAGAACCGCATGTCTTGTGAAAATTAAAGTTTGTACCTATTACGGTTCAATAGATAAATAAAAATTGCCGATATTGCATATATCTACTGGTTTTCTGGTATGGGGAACCCTTTAATTTGTAGCTATTTTATTTATAGTATTTTTGTAATAGCAAATACAGTAATACACAGTTTGGAAATTTCAAGTGTTTACCTATTAGGGCTCAAGAGCTTGAGAGTCTTGTGTCAGATGAATAGGCGAGACTGTCCTGTTTTCACCCTTAGCGTACGGAACCCCAAAAACTAAATTTAATAATAGGTCTTTTAATAATAACAATTTAGGCTTTTTCCATTACTGGAAACCGTTGTCTATGTACACTTCAAGGTCTTATTCATAAATTTTATATTAATCGCGTATTAAAAATAAACATTGCAGAAAATCTACCAAAACTACGTACGTCATCGCGTGCAAATTATAATATTTTTTAATTTCGTTTTTAATATACTTGAAAATTATAGAATTTATTTTTCATTTTTCCGTCGAAGCAATGCGATTTTTTGCTTTTATAAGTATATATTTTTTTAATCATTTTAAGCATACGTGGAAATTACTTTGACGTCAAAGCATCACGTTTTTTTATTGGACTTGAATTAGCAAACGAGCATGCATTCCACCTGATGATAAGTTGTTACTATCACATATGGAGATCTGTAAGCAATTTCATATAGAACAGGGGTTCTATCTGAACTCGAACATAAATGCGTTGCTACTCCCGTGATCTAAGATGGTAGCCTCATCTAATATATAAAATTC
>DWLI01002719.1:0-12761 GCA_018249915.1 Cecropterus dorantes dorantes
AATCACCGGATTAGTTGATTAGAAAGTTGTTTTGAAAATGCCATAATTCAAATTCCAACTTTATAAAATTTTACAAGAAATTCATTATGATTATATTAAGAAATCATTATTTATTATGATGTTTACTTCTCGGGCAACAGTTTTAACATGAATAATGTCTTGTAAAATGCCTCTCTTCCCGTTGATGTCGTAAGAGTTGTCGATAATCTAGAAATTATCTAGGAGTTGACGATCCAGCTTAACATTAAAACCAATTTTTGACACTAACACGCATACTAAGCGCGGTCATTATCAACAAGCACCATCATTAGGAGAAGTCTATGTTCAGCAGTGGATTTTCAAGGCTAATGAATGGAAGCAGTTGGAACAGATGCATTTCTATCTCTATCATTAATTTGGAATGCAACCGATGCAAACCAGAACAATTAACAATCCATTATCAAGCGAAATACAGGCTGTGGTGCTTAGGGAATCAAACTGTAAAAGGTTTCACTGTCTATAGATTTTGTGGTGTCGAATACATTCGTTTATTGTTTGTGTGATAAATGGCCTAATAATTGTATCCTAACAGAGGAGATTGGACTCTTCTACACCAGGTTTTCTAAACTTACCAGGAGAGATCTCAAATATTGTAAACCTACTGTGTGTTTGAATAAAAGATTTTTGATTATTGATAATATGGTTGATTGTCTATTATACTTCTATACTTCTACTGAATTTCAACCTTATAGTAAGATGAGTAATGTTAGTTTCATAAGAAATCTAAATAATTCCGAGTAAAAATATTATACATTTTATAAATAGGTATAACTAAATGACAGCTCCACAACTTTGCAGTTTCATACTGAAAATTATACAGAAGAGCAACTTTGACACCCTCAGCCTTCAGTCGCCAACGGATAATCAATACCGCAACTAACTAGTCTTTGTCTTGAGACGCGAGTTACTTTAATTACAACAATTCACTGTTTTAGACATGACTTTGTATTATAAATTAATTATCATGCTTTAATGACGATGGAGTATATTGTGAGGAAACCTGCACGCTTTGAGTTCTGTAAAATGAGTTGTCAAGATTTTTGAGAATCCGCTGTTTACCATCATGATGGACTCCAGTCATCATGGTGGACTCCAGTCATCATGATGGAATCCAGAATCAGTCTGCCACTACATTGGATATTTCGTCAGCTTAATATTGAATTACAGAACTATGGGCTGAAACCATCTTCAAACCCTAAGATGATTCCCAGTCTAAGATGATTCCCGTACCCAGCAGCAGTGATAGTAATGAATAAGAATGAACATGTATAATTATTGATTATATTTTCTCTTTCTCAATAACACTACCGCACACGCCTATTCCTATACTATAACCATTAAACGCCTACATTGATGAAGCTTATATAGGTTCTGCAATAATTTACATTATATCATTTCAACTTACTCCTCAAGACCAGCACCGCATTCCTAAGTACCTAGTGTAGAACTTCTATGTTATTTGGATTATCCTAACGCTTCCTACTGCTATAAACGAAACGATTTCCGTAAGATCTAAAACGATCTATAAAGAAGATTGTGAATGAATCCATAGAACGTGCCGAGCAATATAATAAATTTTATGAGTGTGATTCATCATAGTAAGAATAAAAAATATTATTTAGAAAAATGAAGTAGAAAAAACTCCAGTGAATAAAGCAAAAAGTTTATATTAAAAAAATATTTTGAAATCAAGCTTTTTCGTATTCTCTTTAGAAAATCCTTCCGTATTGTACCCATGGGGGTGTAAAGAAAAATTGATCCGCCATCTTTGATGCTCGCCATATTGAATTTATAATAACGTCACGAGGTTGATTATCACGTATCATCCAAACTAAACATAGTCAAAATTTCTGCAGTATCGGTCGAGGATAACTTGTTTAAAATTCAGTTGCAATTGACCCGCACATATAACATATATAAGTTATTTCTCTTAATTTGTAAAATATACTAAAAATCTGTCTGTATCGGTTAAACCCTTAGTTTCCAAAGTGGATGGACCCCCAGGGGTCCACGGGGGAGTTGACGGGGGTCTCCGGTGGCGTGACTCACAAATAAGAACCCCACAGAATTGTGAAAATGATGTTACGAATGTAAGCGATGGACGAAATGAAACGAAAATTTATCTGCTTTTGATAGTGAAGAACTAAAATTTTTGGTATGACTTCACCTGTCAATATAGGCAGATAAGCATTTAGATTTGGTGGCCTTTTCTTAGAGACCCTGGTGTCAAAGACTATTTAGATGTGGCGACCTTTTTTCCATAGTTATATCTAGCCTTCACATTTTTGCTAAGTTTTGGGAATATAGTAGAAATTTATAAACCGCCGAAATTGGTAAATTTTGAAAATGGTCTATGAGAAAAAATCTGGCAACCTCGTGTGTAAAACAGAAATAAAACGAAATAAAATTTTAATCAGTCGTAAACATACCTCAGCCTCAGTAATACATAACAATTGAACATTTTCCTGAAGTTCTAAAAAAAGAACCTTATAAAGGGAGCAGCCGGGAATCAATCGATGGGACGTGCCTCGTAGTAAAGATAAGATACATAGATATAAAAGAGGAGCGATCTCCTCTTAATACTTATTAAGAAAGGACGTCACTCGAACGTGCTGTAAATAATCATTTCCCGGAGTTCTTTACCTCTTAATGGAGACGAAATTCTTCATATCTCTTTATTTTAAAACTCCATGTCAAAAAAGGGTGGTTATCCGTTTGACTTGCTTTTGTATATCTGTGTATCTTTCTATGGTAGCGTAGTTTTTAACCGATTGTGATGCGGTCTTTTTGTTTAAAAATTGAAAGCGGTTTTTTATGGGAGTAATTAAAAAATATGAGTGAGGGTTTTTTAGGCATTTGGTTTCTTTTTAGAGCAAGAAGTGATCCAGTCTAAGGCCACCGTCAATCGAACAAAAATGCATCATTACTTTTCCCAATTTTTTTAAAACCTTACAAACCTCCCAAACATTTTTAATCATGAGATCATGACTCCTGTGTTAGATTCTTCAAGTTTTGATCTTGCGAATAAGTAAAATAAATAGACAATAATATTTCTTATATCATAAATAATTAAATTGACAAATAAACAACTGTAAATAACTACTTGCAAAATACTAGCGCAAATGTTTTGCGTCATATTTTTTTTTATAATGTTGAAGTAGCAAACAAGGAAGCAGTCCACCTGATGGTATACCGTCATACCGCTCATGGATCTCTATAATCAACCCCAGATAAAATCAGAGTCTTACCTGAGGTTAGTCACAGATGCGTATGCTAACCTAACCTAGCCTAACCCTAAGGACAAAGTTGGAACGCCTCTAATAATTATATCTCCCTTACCACACCCTTCAAACCAAAACCCAGCAGCGTTTCACACTGCTGCTATAAAGCAGAAATAGAAGTGGTGGTGCTTCCGAAGCCTGACCACAAACGGTTGTACTACCTTTTAACGTAAGTTGGAATAGATATCAAACGTATAGCTAAAACCGAGCAAACCTTATAAAGGAGCAGTCTGGATTCCATCAACAAGGCACCGCGTAGTCTATCACGGAGAGCACACACATCGATCGGGGATTGCTTTGTGCCGCAGGAAATTAGTTTGTAAGTTGTGAGGGAATTCACACTGGCCGGCCATCCTCTTCTGCAGCAAACAATTCCATGAACGAATTAACGTGTTTTCTGTTTATGTCTTTTTGAGACCCTTTTTCAGAGACCATTTTCCATTTTGAAGTACTGTCCAAATCGATTATTATTTTTAAAATTCAGTTAATTACTTTTTAAAATCGGATGCGGTTAAAATTCCACATAGCCAAACATCGCTCCCACGGCGTCGGGTACCTTTTGAAGGAATCTCCAGAACAAAATTAATAATAACCGTTTTACGTCATACCTAAAACAGTTATAAAGCATATAACTGAAACCGAGCAAACCTTATAGAGGAGCAGTCTGGAATCAATCAACGAAATACCAAGTAGTCGATCATAGACAGCACACAGACATTGACTAAATAAAGATTATTATTATTATATTATTTTTATTATTGATTGCTTCGTGCCGCAGGTTGTTTGCAAGTTGTTAGAGAATTCACACTGACAGTCATTTCTATGGTGTGGAGCAGCATAGTTCTGCCAACAATTTAAAATTAACACTGTCCGTTTGTTATCGCTTTGATATGAATAATAGTATTTATCAAATTAGTTTTTATCATATTAAAGGATTTACGTTATTAATTGTCAATATATTTTTTTATTTTAAATTATAATAAACCTACCTAATTTTAATATGCAATAGATATCAGTATATTTAAGTATGAAATTTCATATAAGCATGTTTTGTACCCATCAAATAAATATAAAATCTAAATAAATCGAAAACACAATAGACTGTACAAAAAAAAATAAACCTAACGCAAGTTACGTTAACAAAAAGACAATAGCAGTTTTACGTCATACACGTAGAACACATACAAAAATTATAAGACGTATAGATAAAACAGAGCAAACCCTACAAAGGCGCAGTCTGGAATCAATCGAAGGGATACTCCGTATTCTATCACAGTTAGTACATACATTGATTGGGAATTGTTTTGTACCGCAATAAATCAGTTCCAAGTTGTGAGAAAATTCTCAATGACTCAATCAATCTATGAACGATTTAAATTTCATATTTTGCAGCAATAAAATCTAAGGAAATCCAAACGTCTAATATAAATATAATTAAATGTCTAAAAAAAGTAAAATTAACGCAAATTACGTTTAATCAATTCTAGTATAGCAGTTATGCGTCATAATTGAAACAGGTATAAAGGAACCGCTGAAACCGAACAAAACTTATAAAGGAGCAGTCTGGAATCAATCAATGGAATACCGCGTAGTCTATCATAGACAGCACACAGACATCGATTGCTTTGTGCCGCAGGAAATTAGTTTGCAAGTTGTTAGAGAATTCACACTGACGGTCACCCCAGTGCTGGGGTGTAGCGGCAAACAATTTTATGTGCGATAATACTATAATTATTATAATTCTCGTATGATAATAATACGATAATTTCTTATAATATTTATACTTACTAGGGGTTTACATAAACTATGAACAATATGTACAAATCGAATTAAAATACATGTATATTATTTTAAATTATCTTTTTGTATGTTTAATGTCTTTTTATTGGTTGGCCTTTTACAAGGTTCACAGTCTGTTCAAAATAATTATGATCGTGTAAATAGTATATTCGAACACATATACTATATCATAATGACATATCAGATTGTAACATGTTATATATCTTTTTATCTTTCTGAACAAAAATACAAAAACAGATTCTTTGCTTCAACAAAGCCAAAAACGCACCCTTTTTCCTATTAGACTGTAAATAGGATTTTTAAAAATTATAAAACCTGGGTCACTGCAATCTGAGACGATTCTAATGATACGAGTAGGTCATACGTCACGATCCGTCAAGCCGTTTGGGCTGTACAAACAAAACGATATATTGGTATTTACAAACATACATAGCCTTTTAAAAGCCTTTTTAAGATTTATTATACCTTCCTTCTGACGCAGTCGGATAAAAATAGTAAGCGTGCTTCAACCCTCCCCTTGTTGTGGGGAGACACGTGCATAGAAGACATAAAAAGGGGTTACAGCCAATGTTATTAGACAAAGTAACCGAGTAACCCTATAAGGGAGCAGTCTGGCATCAATCGACGTTACACATCGATTCCGACGATTGCTTTGTGCTCCAGGAAATTAGTTTCAAACTTCTGAGCGAATTCTAACCGTCCGACCACCGACATGTTGCAATGTTCTCTTAAACAATTCTACGTATTTAAATTAATTCTAATACATGTAGGTATTCATTTTACTAGTCACCCGTTTACTTGAAATGACACACACTCACAAATCACACACACAATGACTAATATTAGACAATGAAATTGTAAACTGATTAACACACTTATTATTGATTGGTCATTTTAAAAAATATAAACGAAATAAATGTTGATGAAATATTGAAAAGTCATTTCTGGAAAGTAGGTAGGTACATCTAACCGACCGATGATTTGATATTTATAACATGTCTTACTAATTGTGATTAGGTTTAACGGTTGTTTTTTTACATATGTTTTTACATGATGATTTGAAAATATAAACCTATAAAATATACAAATAAATATACCAATTTGCTAAAACTATCTACTTAGTAATATAATATAGCTTTAAAGACTAATAAAATCGTTAGTTACGAATATGTGATTGCCATATTTTTTTAAGCCCTACCCGGCATATTTTTGGCACCCTTTTAATCTTACGTAATCTAAACTATAGTAACCCAAAAATTGACTAAATAAAGAATATTATTATTATTACTTATTTAATGATATGACAAATGCCTATAAATATAGAAGTATCAAACGAGCAGGTTATCTGATGGTAAGTGACCACTGCCGCCCACGGACATCCGTAGTTAACTCCAAATAATATTAATGTTGCCTGATGTAGGCACAAATCTAACCAAAAAGGCTTCTACGGCTTGTAATATCTTTCTATACATTGAAAGACAATCAAATCCACGCAATACCTAGCATGCACTTGTTCATACGATTGTTCATACATATATAGAAAATTATCTGAAAATGTCGAGGAAAAGTTGCCGCGAGCAAATATCAATTTGACTGGCATGTTTAGAAATGACGTGTTACTCGGAAATATTCAATGCAGAAAATTCGATAAATTTATTGAAAGTGGTGGTGGCGTCGCTGCAATTTTTGTCACCACTAAAACCATAAATTCCGCCTTTTTGATGCCAAACCGTATTACTCCACGCGAAACCGAGTCGCTGCATTTTGTATGAGATTTTACGGCCGCAAATTACTATTTTGCAGGAAATGTAGTGACTGATAAATTCAGTGCATTTAAATTGAGTATAATCGAAGCATTTATAGCACGAAACCGATGGAGCATTGCGATTTATATGTCCGTTTTATTATTCACTATAGTTAGTGTACATACGTTAGTCGTAGGCAAAGCTAGCACTGGAAATTAAGTCCTTTGTAAGGTTGTAGAACCAGTATTTTTTCCAGGTAGGCACCACGGTCACACTTTTTCCAAACGTGATGTAGTACATGTGTTTCGTTAGAAGGGTATGGATGCCGAAGGATTTAAATTGTAGGCAGATGGTCACCTACACCTCCTTACGAGTGGCGAAGCATCAGTAATGTAAAGTCAAGTCAGAACCGAACATCAATAAAAATCGATTTGTCATAGTATGAATGTAGACGGTCCCTTTCTATATGAAAGTTGAGATTTAAAGCATACGCTCTAGACTTTTCGAAAAATAAGCCTCTAGGTTATTAGAAATAGTAAATTATCACTATCTTTATCGAGTAAGAAAAATAATGTGAAGAAATTTACTTATGATAAGTTTTGTCGATAACGCCTTAAAATTATTGATTATGATGCCATTTATCCAGAACCAAAAGGGTATGTGTAAACGAATCAAAACTCCAAGAAAATGGGTTAGTGTAAGTTATTTGCGCTCCACTTAATAATAGGGTGAAAACTGCAGCAAGGTTTATGGGTCGCAGCCAAGTGATGGATGTGGACTGCAGTACTCAGTCACTTGCGATGCAGTGACAGGCGGCGGTTGCCGTTACTCCGTGCCAGGTTGCACCACGCCTTCCAATCAACTTGTCCATTATAAAGAACTCAAAAGTTTCCACCTGGTAAAATATCCTTAGTCGAACATTTGCCGCAACGATATTGCAGTAATGTTCAAAGTTTTCGGTTGCCTCATTTGCTTTACAGTCCGCAAAAGGTAATATTTTAACATTCGTGCTCAATTTCCTAGTTTTCGAATAAATCGCCCTGAATTATTACACAAATTTAAGAAATTTATGTTAATGGAAACCTAAAGAATGAAATGTATGATACACGCTTTCTACACTCACACTAGCATTTTCTCCTGTGTCGCAGCTTCCATGGGCACACAAAGGCAAATACACAAATACCAAGACGCAGAACAAGAATCGAACCCAGAACCCACTTCGCGTCAGACCGTTATGGTGACTGCTCTGCCACGCGGATCGTCAATAATATACTCGTATATCGTTTGACGGGTAATATTAATATCTTATGAGTAGAATGAGTGAGCGTGAAAAATCCTTCACCCAGCCCGCCTGCACCGTTTTTAATTTTAACGTAAGGACGGCAATTGTAAATTGTTTAATCGCTTAGATTAATGTGTTAGGTGGACTGAACGTGGTGCATTGTTCAGCGTGGTCCTACTTCGTTACACTGTTAAATCTATATATATAAAACTCTTCCGTTACTAAGTGACTGACTGACTGATAACGCACAGCCGAAACTACTAAGCGAAGAAAGTTAAAATTTAATATGAAGTTTCCTTAAGGAGTGTAGAGAAGCACTAAGAGAGAATCCGAAGGGGGTGAAAAGGATGAAAATCTTTTATATGAAAGTTCTATGCCGTTGAAGTTAGTGACTTGACAATTTGGATTTTAGTAGGCTGTATAACATCACGCTGTTTATTTGTTTCGATTTTTTTTACGTATTAGCGGGTGAAACCGCGAGGCACCTCTAGTCTGAACATAAGGAAATATACTATATTAATCGTATGCCCATCTTAACTGAACATAAGTTATGGGCTCTACAAGAAATTCATACATCTGTTTTTTTATTCTTCCTTGTTTTATTAAATAATAATGTTCCTTTAAATTTCAATATAAAATAGAGCTGATATAGTTATCTAAAAATTTCGAACCAATCATTCATAACTTATACAATTTAGTATTGCACTATTAAACTGTACCTATAACAATTGTTTTTTTACTTCGAATTATTAATATTGTTATGAAGTCATTAGTATTTTTTATATTATTTATTTTCAAATTCGTATTCAAACTTATACAAAATAGTGCAAAATTCGGACCTTGCAAACCTCGCAGGATTTATGTGTCTGAAGAGTCGCTTATACTAAGTGTATATAAAAGTAACCTCAGTATAGAATTCAAATGAAATCATTTTAAAAATGTGATATTTTTTCGCTATACAAAAACGACAATTAGGTATCGTTTCGGCACACTTACAACGATTTACGAAGATTTTATTTTCATTCACAGCTTTGGAGAGTCTCTCGATCTTTAACGGGTGTTCAAAGCACCAGGTATCGTACGAATGACACTTGTTGCGCCCTATTATATCCCTTAAACGATGATTCTGTCTACTCGTTTTCTATTCCGCAACACTTTGTGAACAAACCAATTAAAATATTTCCAACTAGCTGAGTTCTGCGGTTTAGCTGCGTTAAAAATATGTAAAATGATTATTTTGAAATTGTAATAACTTTTGATAGAGACGTAAATTTTAAACAAAATAGAGATAGATAATTTTAAACAAAATAGAGATAGAGAATTTTAAATAAAAAGAAAGACTAAATGTTATATGGAGATATGGACTATAAATATACATTCAGCTCTTTAAAATAAATTCAGTACTTTTGGTTTTGATGTGACTTCAAACCGACAGAAAATGTAAAAATTAAAGAAATTGCTAATACTACTTACTGTTTGATTTCAAAACTTTTTTAAATATATGGAATGTTGTGTACATTGCATATACCAAAAAAAGTTTTTTTCACAGCGCATTATTTTTTATAATATGTATAGGTACTTTTGGATAATTTATTTTAACACAACAAACTTATTATCTTTTACAAGATGTTCGCACGTTGATAGCATACCCTAAAGCTGATAAAACTTTTGTGGTTTACTATTAAGGCACCACATACACCTTCATACCGTGAAAGACAGCATTGAAAATTGTAAACGCAGAATACACAAGTTCAGCGTTGTTGTGTTCTGGTCTGAAGGGTGTGGTAAGAGAGACATACTTTTCCGAGGCATTCCTTAGTCCTCAGGGGTAGCAACGCATCTCTGGCTAACCTTAGGTGAAACTTTGATCTTATCTAGGGTTGATTACAGATGTCCATGGGCGACAATAGTCACTTACCATCAGGTGGGCTGCATGCTCGTTCCTATTCCACACTATAAAAAAATACACAAGAGATCTAATTTTAGTATTTAGAGCTATTTTAATTCTCATATATGCATTTGTTTAGTTTTTTAAATAGAAATCAATGTCCGTGTACTACCCAGCAGGACATTAATAGTAAATCAATACACTACATGAATAACAGTGTTTTTCAAACTTTTTTATGGCACGACCCCTTTCGTATGTAAAAATATTTCGCGAACCCCGTCCACTGTTTCCAACTTATGTGTTATATTATACTAACTGATGTACGTGACAAAATAATTGGTTTTACTTTGACTGTTGGAGGTACATGAAAAGTGATAAGGAGTTTCCGGATAGAAAATTAAATGTTAACCCCGTACTTATATGCCATCAAAATTTTGTTATTTTTATGGTTTTGTTCTTATTTAAAATGGAAATATGAAAGCCTGCAACCAAAGAAGGACTGTAGTGACGTCACTAAAATAATCTCCATATTTAAATATTATTTTTATTTAAAATGGATATATTCAACCTGAAGCCTGCAACCAAAGGAGGACTGTAGTGACGTCACTAAAGTAATCGCCATATTTAAATAGAAATAAATATCGAAATCAAAAGTAGCCCATAGACCGACCAGTTAAATAAGCTACATCCATGCAAAATTTTATGTAAATCGGACCAGTGGTTTTTGCGTGTTTGAATAACACACAGACACACACCATTCCGTATTTACATAGAGAGATAAATGAAATTTATAGAAAATTATTATTTTTTTTATAGTTAGGTATTTGTTATTAAATATATAATTTGGTAAAGCAAACACTGCTATACGCGTTTTATTAAAATTCTTACTAAAATATGGTTTGATTTTTTTTTTATTGACGCTATAAGGCCCTCTTATGGTACCCCCATAAAGACCCCCAAGGGATCGCAGCTCATACTTTGAAAAACACTAAGAACAAACAAACAACAAAAACAAAGCCACAATTATTTGTGCATAATGCTTTTTTAATTGAAGTTGTTTGTTTTAGTTTTATAAAGGTTCTAATTAATCACTAGATTCACAAATAAATACAATTCGAAGGGCAGTGGAATGTGAAGTGATAAAAACTGCAACAAGGTTAATGATTTCTGACACGAACAGATACATTTGTGAAAGTATTGATTTTATTTGTGGTTGGAGAATGGAAATTGGAAACCTATTTCAATCCAACAACCATTAACAAATTAGTTAATCTTAAACCGTTTTAAATTCTGTAACTCTGTCGCATAATAAATAATTTACTCCATTTATATAAAGACCGGTGACAGCTAGGTTACAAATATGGTCATTAATCAGGGGGTCCAAAGTTTGAATCCTGCACGACTCCTAATGAATCTATATTATAAATTTGTGTGTTTTAAAAAATAATGATCACATTTAATGGTCAAGTGAAACATCGTAAAGAAACCTAAATACCTAAGAGTCCCGATTTTTCTTTGATTCCTTCTGCAACACCTTGTAATGTAGTACTCAGTGCTTCCAGGTGCACTGTAAATACAGTAGATGTACTGTATCTTCTACTTTTGTACTGTCTACTGTAATGGATCATTACAGTATACAGTCGATTTTCAATCATAATCGAAATATGACGTTTTCATTTTTAGTCGTCATATTGCACAAAATTAAGGAAAAAAGATGTCCTTTTCTTTTCGTCCACCAAAATTTCCTTTTAAAGTTGTTAAACATGTCATCTCCTGTAATTTTATACCAAAATACTATAAGTTTGGTAAGAAACTACTGTGATTTTATAATCAGGATTTAAAAGCACTGGTAGTACTTGTTCTTCTATTTCAGTTAATTATTTTTAAAGTAGTCGGGTTTGTTATTGTATATGTAGACTATTATTATGATTTACTTGTATAAGTAGACTATTATTATTAGATTGAATTTATAAAAGTACATTACTAGAAAGAAAAATATCACAGACTACTCCAGTACGGCTTCACTCAACTGAATATAAAATTAATGACTCCAGCGAATACTATTTTCCAATACAAAAATTTAATATTTATTCCATTGCTTTCGAAACTATTCGAGGCAGTTGTGAAAGTTTTATGAAACTTTATAATTTAAAATGAAGGAATTGAATCGGATTGAATGAATTGTAAATGAATGTTATTATGATGTTCGGATTTGAATCATTCCGCGAAGTTTTATTGCCTCGACCGTTCTGCACTTAAGCTCTCGCGGAATGTCATAGTTCAGTGCATTTCATAACAAATTAACACAATATTACTTTTAATGAAGAAAGTTTTGAATTCACAGCCCAGAATGGTGGAAAAACCTCAAACGATATTATGGATCGGGAAGAGCACTTTAAACTTTCCTTTCGCTATTTATTGGATGTCTCTACAAAAGTAAATTGATTAATGTTCTGAAACTTCTGGCTATTGGACATTATTGAAGTATTGAGTGATGGCCTACTGGTGTAATCGGCCTCTCAATCAGGGTCCAAGGTTTAAAGGTCATACCCCTGATTTTTTAAAAGTTGTGTGCGTAGCAATTAATCATCTCTTGGTATAACGGCAAAACAAACCATAGTAAGAAAGTTGAACCACATTAAAGTTCTTTAAAAAAACATGTCATCGCCTCAGTTCTAACACCGCGGATCTCAAAATTACCAAATGTTCAGAAGACAAGAAAACTG
>DWLI01002720.1:0-12760 GCA_018249915.1 Cecropterus dorantes dorantes
TTTTTGTCCTCAGTACTCGCGAGCTTGCGAGTGACGTCACGTTTGACATTCGTCTAGTTAGCTTGGTCGACTTATAGGTTCTGTATTCTGTCAGGTCCGTCTGTTACGATTCTGTCGTTCGTGTAAACGCACTTTTTTGTTAGATATACCCAAGTAGCAAACGTATATGCAGTCCACCTGACGGTAAGTGGTCACAGAGACTCTGTACTCAACCCCAGATAAGATTAACCTTAACTGAAGGTGGCCACAGATGCGTAGCTATCCTTAAGGACTAAGCTGGAATGCCTCGGAGTTCCGATTCGGTGGTAGTGTAAGAAAAGATATTATAATTGTCAATTTGTAAGTACCACCGTAGGCCTATGCAAAATAAAGATATTTCATTTCATATATTTACCACACCCTTGCTGCAAAACACAGCAACTCTTAACATTGATGTTATTTAGCAGCAAAAGGTGAAGCGGTGGTTTTCTCCAAGTCGAACCAAAAAGGTTTTAGCACTTTCAAAATTAAAATGCGGAAAAAATGAAGTAAATCAATGGAAATGGCAAAGGTGCAAACTAGCGAAAATCGAGTCAAGGGTACGCTAAGCGCTTCGTTAGCGTTCTATATTTGTTATAATTAAGTCAGCAAAACGAGTAGCGCTATCGAGACCTATATGTATTCAAAGCTACTAAGTATGTAAGGAAACACGCCCAGTAAGAAAAGTTTTATTTAATGTAAGGTCATATCACTACTCTACTTAAGAGCACCTTTTTTAATTATTTTCTACTGTTGTTTACATTTAATTGATTACAAGTAAGAGTATTATTATTACTATCTGAGCTGTGACTGTGTATAGATTTGTGTTTTTTCGTACGTTTAAGGTAAATAGATAACCAAATCATTTTCGTTCTATGAATTTTAATGTAACGGAATATTTTGGGAATAACTCCAACCTGTGATCATAATTTGGTTTTATTAACAAATTATCTAAAATAATACTAAGTATACCTATGTGTTAGTACGAGATTGCAGATTGGACGTTTTGTAAGTATTTAAGTATTTTTGGCTATTTTTCACTCTAATTCTATTTATACAACACGTAAAAAGGTAATATGAGATGTAACTTATACACACAAACCGAGCTTTTAGTATGATCATGTATATAATAGACAAATAAAAGTAAAATGTTTTAGTGTCCGTTGTTCCCTAGCTCATTGGGCATGCATTGGACTGAATATATTAGCTGTTATCAGCAGTATCAGGACGACAACAGACAATAAACGAGTGGGTGCCTATCACCGCTCCCTACTCCGTAACGCTAACTACAAACCAGTATACCTCAATCGACTGACAATATCACAACTTTAAACTAACTTTTTATAAAGATTTAAAAAGCAGGAGTTATTTTTTTAAATAATCTTTCATAGCGTTGTCATTTTCGCAATTGTCATAGTAAAGACCTAAAAGATTTCGGTATAAAAATGAAAACAATAGTAATTGAAGAGCCCTTCAATTTAAAAGTGGTAAGATTTGAGTTGGATTTTACAACGCTTGACCCTCCATCACCGAGGCGACTGAAAGAAAAATGCAAAGAGATCAAGATTCCAAAAGTAAAGTTCAACAGGAAACATTCAATAATACCACCGCCTCCCCCAGTGAAAAGCTCGCAAAAGGTATTAATAATCTTATTATTAAAAATATATATATTTTTCTACGTTTAATGCATTTTTATTGTAGAATTTGTGATACTATGTTTACAGTACGTTTGCTTGTTTATGGCCTATCAACTACATTTGAAAGGCCTTATACTATATGGAATTATTTTAAATAAATTGGTATTTATAAGATATACTCAAAAATGTAAAATTTAATGGTAATAGTTATGAACGAAAATAATTAGTAGATATGTTATTTTTCATGATTGTTTCATTATTTAAACAGAAACGAGATGTAAAAGAGTTAGTAGAAGAACTTCTTGATGAACTTTATGCGAACCAACGAGATTGGAGTAATAACAGTGTCAACGAGTATAGCCATGGGTAAGTAACTGAATGGATATAAACGTATGGATGAATATATGTTTACAAATCTTGCAAAGTAGATTTGAGCTCTTAGTCTGGGATCCGCCGTACATTTTTGCCACTTATTACGAAAAACTTAGATAAGTATTCTAATATTTACGAAAAAAAAGAACCAGTTAGGAAATTTTGAGAAACTTCAAATTAACATATTGTACCTTATTTAGCTAAAGAAGCCCATAATCGATAATCGTTGTCAGGAAAGAAGTTAGGCGTCTCGTTGAAATAAGGCTACTCTGGAAAAATTAGCTTGATAGTAATAAGTAGTGAAAATGGATGGCGTATCCCAGACTATATTTCCCGGAAATCGATTAAGCTGAAATATTTTCAGCGAATCAAATGTTTACATTGTCAATGTATGATAAGTTGGAGACGTCATTTTAAATCTAATATAGCGTTAGCTCTAAGTTGGCGAGTGAATGATTTTATTTACTTATCATGCATGCATGTTTGGCATGCATGTGTGTAACAAATCAAAGGTTTTCTGAGAATATTACAAGAAACAAAATGACGTCATTAAGTTTAGCTTAGCAAAAACATATAATAATATAAATCATATTAACTTATAATCCTATAACTAATCGATCCTTATAATAGAAAGGTCATTCACAAATATTTATTTGTAGATCGACATCTATTTATTTGTAGATTTTCAGCGAATCAAATGTTTGCATTACTTTGTCAATGTATGATAAGTTGGTGACGTCACTTTAATAGAAAGATCAACCACAAATATTTATTTGTAGATCGACTCAAGCGGCGTCTATAACTTCTTCTCAGTCGGTCACCGAGGAACACTCCGATGCAATTGAACGAAACTACTTAGAATCATTAGGTAAATAATAATTACTAATTATATTGAATTTTCTCCAGAATATCACCAATTTTTGAGGTAAAACATTAGCTTAACCTAAGTAATAATTAATTTTATGCTTTGGTTTTTAATCGAGACCATGTTTATTATTCTAAATTATATCTGTGACACGGAACTGGCAGAACAAAAAGATCGATAGATACTTATTTTTATCTTCTTTTTAGAAATCGATGAACTCCGCGATCATATAGCTGAATACACAAATAGACTGCAAGCGACGGGCGAACGATTGGCGAAATGGTTGAGAATAAAGGACAAGCTGCGGAGGCAACAAAAGAGGCTCTGCGCTGCCTTTACTATTCTCCTTCGTCATATAAGTATGTGATATTATATAAAACGTAGCTACTAAAAAGTTTTTTCATATGCTGCACTTTTAAATTTGCCGCATTAATAAAATTTATTTAGTCCATTTAATTTTGTAGAGTTAAGCAAACAATAAAATATTTTTAAATTTTATCAACACTCTTTACGATTTATCATCAATAACAAAAGAAAATATGACAAATTAACGCTTTATATTTAAATATTTATCTATCAGCATTACTGACATATACTTCGTAACATTTCTTCCTCCATTTAAAAAAATCTTACCCATTAATAAACTTTTTAATAAAGCTCATTCAACACATTTCATCTCAAAGGCTGTATGATATTTTACAACTGCAGTGATCAACGCTAAGCTATTCATGAATAGAGAGGAGCTAGACGACTTTCATTTCATTCAGAGACTTAAAATAACCTTACGCACATCAAAGCAACGGCAGTACATGGGGCTTTTCAATTCGTGTATGACACTGACGTACACAGCGATACGAATCGATACGCGACGCACACACCAATTTAAGCGAACCAATGCGCATGCCCAGAGACATATACCACGACACTCAGCTTCGGGATCCTATCCGACTCTATCTTCACTGTTGTCCTGGCATCGATTTGAATTAAATACCAATGCTATATTGTAGTAGAGGGTGGCCAGCCCCACCACTACGGTTCGCGAGTTTCCCCGTAAACATCACATCAGCTGGTCGACAGCGCAGTCTTAAATGTATCGCAGATATGTCATATTATAATTCGATTCTGCGCTTTGTTTCGCTCACTGTTTTTAATGTACTTTTAATTCGATTTGTGATAATTAGGATGTTTTCGTAGTCCAAGACTAAGAATGACGTGTTTGCCTGCAGTGCCGTTGCGTCGAATTAAACAGACAAATAATTAAGTTTGTGATAGTGCGGTCGAAAGAATGCATTTATTGTCAAATGTGTGCCGAATACAGAACCGATGAGTGCGCTCTTAAATTCCCTCAGGAACTTAGCAAGTTCTTCGAGGGCTACCACAGGTACAGATCAAATAACAATTAGTTTTTGTTCTATTCTTGTTTCATCTTTTCCACTTATAAGGCTATCATAAAAACAATTAAACCAAATCAAAAAAATATAACAGCTAACAATTGATGATGATGAATTTGCGTAGATTGGCAAAATTAAATAGAATGATATTATTTAAAAACGAATGATATTAAGATGTTAACAATGATTGGACATTTACATTGTAACCAATTATGATGTGTCTTACATAATGTTTAAGGACAGTAGTTGACGATTATAATAAGAAACCGTCTATTCTAAATATAATATAAAAAAACGTAATATAATATACGTTATCGTATAGAATGTTTAAATATTTTTTTATTTAACTTAATTTTGACTCAATCAAAGGATAAGAAATATAGTACGTACTATAATTCTTATCCTTTGATTGAGATTAAGAATTATAGTGAGTAAGTAATGAACTTAGCATGTTTTTTTAATGTTTCATGCTTATTATAAAACATAAATATTAAAAAAAATAAAAAAGTTACATTATTATCGATTTTAAATATTTATGATATTAAAAAAAAATCGATAATAATCTAACTCATTCATACACCATCAGTAATCTTGTGTTACATTGGTTTTCCGCAAATCTATATTTTACAATCTCTATTTTACATCCATACTCTTATAAATAAAATATCCCCGTAACGCAATTCGTCAGTAATTAAAATAGTACAGTACCCAATGCTAAAAATAGAATAGAAATAAGAATAGCCTTCGACATCAATGAAGCCTATTCCCATAATCCTATAACAAAACTAAACCTAAATTTAGTTGTACCATACCTGCTATTGTAAGATTCGAATAAAGGAACATGTCCACATCGCCCTTCGCATGTAATCCCTTCATTGTATCTATATGTACCTACCAACAGTAAGATAAAACTTTCACGTGTAGCCTAAATGCAATAGTGGCAAGATATATCTTTTACAGAAGGATAATACTCCTTAATTTACGGAACTAAAATCTTTTATGTGTGTATTATGTACGGACAAATAAACGTCATACATAATCTTATAAAGAATTTAAAATTAGTGATACTTGTATTTCCTGCAATATTCTTTTTGAATTACAAAGAAACTACAAACGCTTAAGAAGATACTATTTTGAAGCAAGAAGAAACTACAAATGCTTAAGAAAATGATTCTGCTGTAGAGAAAAAATACTAGCGTTAATTAGAAAAATGGACAGTGGCAGTGGGTCACGAATAAGTAATTGACTTTATTTAATATTTATTAAAAAAATGGAAATTTACATTTTGAAACTTTGTTCATAAATCTAGCGTAAATCATCTTAAGATCAAATTTTATTTTTTGGATCACAATTTTATTTTATGCAATTACGTTTATATTCATCTTAAATCATCTTAAGATTCAAGATAAGTATAAACGTAATAACATAAAATAAATTTTCGATCCGTCTCACATGAAAGATTTTAATATACAATAGGGTCAAATATAACGATCTCATACGACGAATTTTAATTTATTAACCATAATCTGAATTCAAACTAAATACATAGTAAGATTAATTAATACTCATAATAGCACACATAGTGAATATTCTTAATAATGAGTAATCTCAAGAATACTCTTAATATTGCACATAGAGAGAAGAAACAGAACGAAAAGGACTTATAAGATATTCTATCGTCTAAATTCTAGGCGATAGAATATCACTAAATCGTCTCTTTTAACATTAAAAAGCGACGATTTCGTGCTCGAAAAATGTAATACATAAATTTCGTTTTAAAAACCACGAGCGGTAAGAAACTCCCCAAAATACAAAACGAACATAATTTCTTTAATAAAAATACCGCATTTTATTCTTTTTATTTTCAGTCATAAGTAGAAGGTAATATAAACCGTCGTTTCCGCAGGTGGCGAGAGCGGTGCGCGGTTCGGCGTGACCCCGGGCAACGAAGGGCCCGGCGAGGGCGGCTACGCGGAGTGGCTGCACGCGATGCGGCTCGTCGCGCGCCTGCCCGCCGGCGTGCCGCACCACTTCCGCAGAAAGGTAGCGCACACGTCTCGAGAGCTTTCACGTAGGGTGAAGTGTACTTCAAACGTTGCCAGAACGCCACATTTAGAAATGCGTACGGTTTTCGTGCAGATGCAAGTAGCTGTGGCGTTTACTATTTTCTGAGGCTTGTTTTTACCTACTTTTATATAAGCATTTGTGTCTTCTTTTAGTATTAAATAAATAAATCTGTGTATGTGTTAAAAATACATTTACAGATATTTAACTTTGGACAGTTAATATAGAAAATATATACGTACAATACAATTAAAAATTCCACGTCTGTACCTACATCGCACATACATATTTCCAAATAATTTTTAGAACTTTTGTCTGTTTGTTTGTTTGTGTGTTCTAAACAAAACTACCTACTCAATTTAATTGAAAGGATTATAGTCCTCATCATTATTGATTAGTGTTAAGTTATTATATTTATCGATGTTAACATTTTTGGACAGTTAACAGTGGATCTGTGGGGCATAATTAGTATGCTAACAAAGTGAAAAATATACAAAATGCCACATCCAGTCTTATAATTTCAAGACTGCTTGATTCTCTTAACATTTCAATTTTACATTATTTCTTTATGAGCCAAATATACATATACTTTCATAAAACACTTAATATATAGAATCTACAATAATAATAAAGCAAGCGTTGAAAAATGACGTTAGTTTATCTTCATCATGAGTAATTTAATTTATCAAATAAAGTAAAAAGTAAAATATTGCACGTCCTTGGTAATTAATATTTATAGTTGTCCATAAAAAGCAACGTGTTAAGTTAGTGTGAGTATATAATATAAAGATGACGCAATGAAAATTTCTACGACAGAACTTGACCTCAGTTATTCTTAGGAACTTGTAATATAACATCGTTAACTAGCGTTGCTATTATAGTATAGAGCGGTAATAACGTTGCAAAAATAAATGAACAAGGTAAAGTACGAGTACACGTATGGCCTCGAGCCTCAGAACAGGGTCATAATAGTCCAATACACGGGCAAATCCGAATTAGTGGATTTGTCCGCATATTAGACGAGACACGCGTTCAAAATTACTGCGGAAATAGCATCTTGTAGGTTTCCTCGCGACCTTTTCTTTCAGTGTTCAAGCAAGTTTATAAATTTCTAAATACGCACATAACTTTGTCATTCGTTCGTCGTCGAAAAAGTATAACGCATATTTGGGTTCGAAACACGTACATGCATTAGAAAGCGCTGTACAATTATTGTTCCTGCTGTTGTATCATCGTCATTCCATTATTTTCCCGCCGGTGGGCACGGATCTTCTCTGAGAGCGTTACGGTATAGATATATTTTTCCGCATGAGCCAAGTGTAATTGGTAAACTTCGCTCACCTTTGTGTTGTTTTCTTAAAAAGCTCTCTGATATGCAGTTTTAATTAGTTTCTAATACCTACGCTTATAATTTGGTAAATCAAATGTCCCTGTCAAATGACCTGGAATTTGATTCTGGAACCCATTGAGGGACCAAATTTCCACCATTTTCAGACAGACAATCCCGCATTTCTTAATTTTTATTAGTTCCTGTCCTATTATTATTTCATAAGTTCCTGTAGTTGAATAAACTTTAACGTTTCATATTTCCAATTCATTGTTTAGCGCCCTATATGCAGAACAGTTTCTTTTTCTACTCACGATTAATCTAAGAAAGATGTAAAAATAAATATAACTTCAATTTTGTCTATCAGTATCCATTAAAATAACTTTTAATACCTACACTAATATTTTCACCTTTGAGTTAAGTTATTGACTCTACCATCTCAAAGTCTCGTTTCTCAAGTCACGAAAATAATACATATTTATTTAACTTTTTCGATTAAAATATGTCTTAAGTTTCTGACAAACTTGTAATAGAAACCGTGAGCGCGGATAATCGAAGTTTGTTTGACGTCGCTCACCTGAGGCGGGAGAACACACGCTATTTTTAGAGCACCTTGGAGATGTAAACACGAGTCTCTTCGGGGTTTGCTAATATTTAACCCTCTTTATTCAATCTTTTTCGTGGACAAAATATAGAAATTCAGATTAATGGTCAAAGTTTAACGAGCTAATCACATTTTCTTCGCTGATAATATGAAATCATATGAACTCTATCTTAAAATAATTACAATATTTAAACCAGCATAGAGACAGCACTTAATGTGGAGTAATTGCCTTAAACCGGTGTTTTAAGAGCTTTTATCTGGTTTGAGCATAAGTATGTTAGAAAATAGATGAAATAAATCTTTATCATACATAATTATCATTTCAACAATCATATACATGGTAATGAAAACAAGTATTTTTCCCTGAAAATAAATAATCAGCTTTATATAAGATTTATCTAAGTAATATCTTTTTATATCTAAAAAATATATTTCTGCGTTTCATTGTAGTTATGGTTGAACCTGGCAGAGCGACACCTGACTGCCAGAGGCATCGAATGGAGCTCAGCGGAGCGCGCCTGCTTCCGCGGCACGGCGCTACCCGATGACGCAGAGTTGGGCGCGCAAATTCTTAAAGTAAGTGCTTGAGCGTATACAAAACTTTTTCATTACATTCATGTTTGGAATTCTTAAATATGATCGCACCTCCGAGTCTCATATGAAACTCAAGTAGACTCCAATTCGTCTTCGCCGTAATACTCATATTTATTCTGCTCTATACTACGCTTAGTTTAACTTTAAACAGTGTCAATTACTTAATTACGTATTTATTTATGTTGAAAATTAACATACATTTTTTAGGGTTGGGTTAAATTCTACGAAAGTACAAAGTTATATCATTTGTAGAAGATATAACACATAGTTAAGTATCAAAATCATAGTACATTTAAAATTTATCATTTTCTGAAAATTTTAATGTAAATTTTCAGGACTTACATCGCACTGGGTGCTCTCTTTTCTGTGGAGCAGAGGGTCGGGAAAATCAAGCAATGTTACGGAGAGTTTTATTAGCTTACGCAAGGTATTGTCATATTTATTATACATTTTTCATTTCAATTTTTTGTTGAAATAATTTATTGAATGAAGAAAAAATATTTTAATGTCTCTGAAGGAATTGTATGCCTTGATCAGAATTTCAAAACCATGAGCATAGCGTCGCAACTGTGACTAACTTCAGAAAGAACCCCTACACTACTTTAAGTTGGTCAGAAATCACTGGTCACTTACCATCAGGTGAACTGCAAGCTCATTGCAAGTTCATACAAACTCATTTACTACTTAAATCTCACAAAAAAAACCTTTGGTAGTACGATTAACTTTAACGTCAACAATTATTGTTTTTAAATGGCATTTTGTAAAAAAATGACAGTATATTTCCAGAATATTTTGCTTCACTAACATAATTTGCATGTTAAGTTAAAATATAATAATACGAGTAAAAACGTAATGAAACCAGACGTAAAACTTTAATGAAATGTTCATTTTGTTTTCTTTTCAGATGGAATAAGGAAGTAGGATATTGTCAAGGTTTTAATATGTTAGCGGCTATAATTTTAGAAGTTATGGAGAAGTCTGAAGCGGATTCGTTAAAGGTAATTCATAACTACTTTCCATTTTCCCGCCTACAACTTTCGATTATTATGATAAAATATTTAATCAATACTGATAAAATATCGTCATTCTACTTATTACATATTTCGTACACTTGTAGTGTCTATGGATACCGTTATGTTAATGTTACTAACACTACATCAGTATTACGAAGTAATCTACGGCCAAGAGTTCTGCTGCTTTCCATACTATTAATTGTAACTAAAAGAAAGAAACAAAGAAAACATGCGCAATACAGAAATATGAGAATAACAGTAACCAATATAATAATTCCCGAGACCTGCACTTACAATAAGCTTCTTGAAAGTTGAATTATATTTACAGGTTATGATATATTTAGTGGAGGCTGTGTTGCCCGAAGGTTACTTTGCGGATGATCTTCGGGGTTTGTCTGCAGACATGGCTGCCTTTAGGGACCTGCTCAGGTTGCGTCTTCCACGTTTAGCTCGTCACATGGACCATTTGCAAAGAATATCTGACGGTGAATATGAGAAAGCTTTTAATTGTACTTATTAAATTTCATTTTTAATATATATCGAGATACGACATAGAATAATTGGGCTTAACGAGAAACTCTTTTTTTACTTTTTAGATTTTATTTTCTTTAAATATAGAAGCAGTAAATGAGCACGCATGCCACCTGAAAGTAAATAGCCGCTATCGTTTATAAACATGTGTAATCATCACCGACCTATGACTTTGTTGGAAAGTCATGCGTACGCCGTCTCTCCTATGTCATACCTTTCAAACTAGAATAGATCAACATTTATAATGGTGATATTAAGACCTAATAATGAATTAGAATATACGGTGGTGACACTAGTTAACCAAAGGCTTATCATCTTTTTTGTCTTGCAAATTAAAATCTTAATAGGAAAAAGTGAATAAATGTTGGCAAGGATTGGTTCGTTCTAATTTTATCATCATTTTATTGATCACATATGTTATATATGTATGTAAGTACAGCCTATTTTTTTGCCTTTAAGAATGAATCAATTAAATTAAAATAAAAAATAATAATAAACAAATGCCACAGAATATAAAAATGCAATTCAATCATGATAATAAGACTTGTAGTAACTCTATAGGATGTAAGGAAAATTTAACAAACAGTGACATTTTTTAATACAATTCAATTTTCGACTTCTTTCTCAAAATCACTTCTTTAGATTTATTACTTACTTTCTGCTTTTTTTCATCAGGTGGAGGCATAGAACCACCATTGCCCGACGTGTTCACGATGCAGTGGTTTCTGACACTGTACGCCACTTGGTTGCCTCGGGAGTCCTTGCTCAGGATTTGGGACCTAATCCTCCTAGATGGCAATGAGGTGTTGCTGCTAACGGCTCTAGCGATTTGGGATATGTTGCAAGAGTAAACCTTCTTTTGATGTTGTAGTGAGATTGATCCTAATTATATTTATAGGATAAGAAAGTAATAAACTGTTACACGTATTTGACTTGGATATTCACAATATTCAATTATTCAGTGTTATGCAAGTGAACACTGCGTTCTATACTAGACCGAACCTGTAAAGAAAAGCAGTTCTTTTTGCGGAAGCGTTGCAATTTATTGACATTTAGCATTAAGTGTTCATTATGCTTCTTTCATATTTATAATTTCTGTATCCGACCGTAAATCGGATAATAATCCTGAGGTTTCGATAGATAAATTACATTCCTTAAACTATAGTAACACTAATGTTATTTGTGTGTTATAAAGCAAAAAACAATATGAATAGTCTTAGCACCTACGAAAACTATTACTTTGTTGCGGTATTTCTCCATCTCAATATATACCCGAAAGGCCCCAGTCAATTGATATTCAAAAAGAGTTACGCATTTCGAATAATTTTACAATTTTCAGCCGCATCCTATCAGCGCGGTCCGCCGACGAGTTCTACAGTTGCATGGGCGGCGGCGCGGGCTTGGTATGGGAGGCGGGCGAGGCTTTAGTCGCCCGCGTAGTGGCGTTCGGCTCCGCGCCCGAGCTGCCTCGCCTGCGCAACCTGCACCGGTACAGGGTGACGCCGCCCGCACCCCCCGCACCGCCCCCGTACCACCCCCCCATACAATCTGCGGTAAACAAAAACAATATATTCAATAATTTGGACTATTTTGCGTGTGCTGTATGGTGGTAGCATAGTAGCATAGTGTGATGCTCTTTCGTGTCGTGGATATTGTAGGAGTGAAGTAAGGGACAAAATGGAGAAGATGAGCAGAAGCGTCCTGTATAATAGCAACATTCCGGTTACCACCAGCATTTGGGAATACCTGTAACTGGCAGTGGACCTTAAAAACTGATAAGATATCCTATTTTGTACTGTCTAATTTACTGAAGTTATGTTATTCAGATTTTTTGAAGTCCAGCGTCAGACGAATTTGATAAATATATAAAAACTATATTCGCCTACGTAATGTCATCTTAAAAGTATTAAACTATTGAAACTGTTTCCTAATTTTTTGTGTAATAAGAGGTAACAATGTATTTTGTGTCTATGGCAAAAAATGTAGATATGAATTCGAATATAGTAAAGCAGTATTTCCCAAACTGTGTTACTTCGCTTACACGCGATTTTTAGCCTCTTTTGAGCCGTCGTGTTAAGTGAAGCAAGTTGATCATCCTCATTAATTACATTATACTAGCTGAATCGACATACTTTGTACAAATCTATAAAAGCATTTTATTTTGTTTTTCAATTTATTAATAAATAATTATATACTTTATCCATAGTTTGCGTTCGATATGAACAAATAACTATATTGAATGCCTATTTAAGCTACACAAAAGCATCGCTTCTTGGACGTGCGTCACGGAAAAATTACAATCTGTAACGGGAGTCGCAGTAAAAATAAGATTCGGAACCTCTGT
>DWLI01002721.1:0-12760 GCA_018249915.1 Cecropterus dorantes dorantes
TATAGAAGTATGTCGGAATTAAGACATTCAAGTCTTAAACAATACTGCTGAATATATTAAATTATGCAAATGATAGGTTATTCCTTAATCTATACTAATATTATAAAGCAGTAGAGTTTGTTTGGTTGAATGGGCTATTCTCAGGAACTACAGCTTCGAATTTAAAAATTATTTTTGTGTTGAATAGTACATTCATTGAGGAAGGCTATAGGCTATATAACATCACGTTATTTTTTTTTCTTATTTAGTAGCGGGTGAAACCGCGTAGCATACCTAGTTTGTATATAGGCAATAGGACCGTCGATTGTAGATAGTTAGAATTTTGGATATATGATGTGATGTAATATTTCTGTTATTTTAAATTTCTCTCTACACATATATCTTCCTTGTACATAAAAGCACAAGTTATCGTATCCCCAATTAACTGGTATTCGACCGTATATTATTAAGCAATAAAGTTTAATTAAGATCAAGAACAAAAGCGATTGATAAAACGTGTAAAGGACTAACTTTTCTTCTCTTTCTTATCTCAAATACATGACACTTCTGTAGCTTAAACAGTCTACACAAACGTATGGCCAGTAGCAGTGGAATAGTCTCGGGCGGCGGGCCCGGCGAAATCTTTACAAATGTGCGCCGTTATCGTGCCGCCCGATTGACCGCCGGTCGACCGCACATTTCTCAGCCTGAAAAATAACGGATTTATTTAATTTTATGACCACGCCGCGTGCTGAATGGCCGATTGGGCCCGACAAGGGACAACTCATTCTGTTTGTTCTGTTATGATTGCGTGCAGTTTGCTATGAAGCGAATACTTTCTCTCGTTGTTTAACCTTCGCACTTACTAGACTAAAACCTACTGATCGTTTAGTATGAATACACAGACAAAATGAAAAATAAATCATGTTACACCGAGTACCTGTTAAGATAACATTAATTTTTATTAGAATTAAATTTGAAAACCAATTGATACAATTAAAATGAAAATGTTTGTTTATGATTTTTAATAGCTATTTTCTAGCTCGTTAAATTTCATGCATTTGAAAAAGGTGACGAAATTATATTTTTATTAATTTACACAATACCATACTCATTATTAAATCTCATTATTTTTAATTTAATATTTGCGTAAATGGATAATTTAATTAAAATTGCGACGAATGTTTTATGTAAGGTATTAAATTCTCTTTTCCATTATTCCATATTAATTTGTTAATGCACAACAAGGCCTACCAGTTATTTACTAATTTGTGGATTAGTCGCGTAATGTCCCCATCTTTCCCATGTTTACCTTTCCCATGGATATGGCTCGTCGCTAGGGTAACCGATCTCATTAATTTAATCCGACCAGATAATTTTTAGATTTGATACGTCTTGGTAGATTTGATTTGCACGAATTATAAAGTTAAAGCGATTGAGATATTTCGTCGAATTTAAATTTGTAATTTCACGTAGTTAGTATTTTTCAAGAAAATAAAATGAGATTTAACGTGTTTACGTATCATGTAAATGCATATGACAAGAAATTTCCAGGAAAATATGAGTACAAATTCAAAGTTAAGAGTAATGAATGTCTAATATTCAATAGGGAGATGTTCGTAGTTTAATTGGTAATAAATAAAAGTATGATTTCAATAATATTTTTAATTAAACTGGGTATGCACAAATACATATCCATTTATTTATTAAATAACTAGTTCCGTATTATTTATTACTGTCATAAAAAAGTAATCTAGTTTTTGAAAGTGGTAGAACTCTTTGTGGTTTGACTTCGGAAGCACTACTGCCACACATATGCATTGCTGTGTACTGCCACATCTATGCAGTGTTATGCATTGCCATCTTCTGCTTTGCAAGGTAAGGGAGATATACTATTCCTAGGCGTTTCAACTTACTCCTCAGGAGTAGCAACGCATCTGTGGCTAATCTCAGCTAAGACCTAATCTTATCTAGGGTTTGCATCATTTATTATCAGGTGGACTGCATGCTCACTTGTTAATAATAAAAAAAGTTTAACGTTGTCTCGTCCGTCAAACCATTATTGTGCCACTGCTGGCACGGGTCTTCTCTCAGATTGAGAGAGTTTCAGTTTCGCTGGCCAAGTGCGAATTGGTAAACTTCACACACCTTTAAGAACATTTTTTTAAAGAACTCTCGGATGTGTAGGTTTTTTCACGATGTTTTCCTTCACCGTAAAGCAATAATAATTAACTTCTAATACGCACATAATTTTTAGAAAAAAAAATCAGTGGTGCGTGCCTGGGATTCGAACCCCGGACTCCCCTTGATGTATGATACAGTTAAACAATTTTTAAATTGACTCACTAATACTGTTTGTATGGAAAATTGTAGAAATGTGCATTGTAATTGTATATATTGAAATCAGCCTTACAGAGCAAGCCTATATATAGTCTTTTATGTCAAAATGTAGTTAGATGTAATTTTCTTGTGCAACAAATAAAGCCTTCAAATTTTTTGAACGGTAAAGGACATTCCGTTATTGGTTGAGAAGTTCAATGACGTTTTCATAGTTAAGTTTTTAGTAGTTAATAACTGCTGTAATGTAAATAATTGCACAAAGAGTAGGAAAAAATATTTTTTGTACAAACCTAATTAGGCGTAGCTCTAGGATTGATCACGAGCGAATTGGTTTACTATTGTTGTCATGGAAATGCAAGGTCAGTAAAATTTATTGTTGCGTAAAATTGTTATATCAGATTTCGAAAGGGTGAAATTAATATTAAAGTGTGTTTTTAATAGGTGTCTTTTAATTTCATAACTTACAACTATATTTAACGATCGAAATTTATTCAGAATAAATGTAGTTTGTTTAAATCGCCTGCAAGATGTTTCCTTAATTTTATGAACATTTAAGATTGAAAAGATTAAATTGATAAGCAAAGGTGGTAGAATCCATTGTTCAACTCTAGATTCACCATACCCAGTGACTAATCAAGAGTTTTGACCGCCCTAGGCTAAATACCTATGAGGACCCGTCCCCGTCAGGTGTGTTACAGGGTCTAAAAAGTGTCGTAGGTAGTTTTGACTTCATATACAAGTATGAAAATGTTGACATAGTTCATATCAATCACTCGCTCACTCGGTCGACCAACGACCGATTCAAATGACAAGTCATTGTTTAGTTTACGCGCGCTTTTTAAAATTTCAAAATTGATTGCTAAAATCAATGACTGCTGAGCTTTTTCGGTTTACAGCGCATTTAGTTTTAGTGTTTTGCCTCGGTACAATTATGCTAGATTAATAGTGCAGGCAAAGACATGATTTTAACGCTTCTAATTCCGACACAGACGACACAGACGACGACATTCACAATAATTAAACAAAATAAACCATGAACTGTAACTTCATCTTGATGACATTATTAGTGGCCAGAGACAACTCTTTATGGATATTAAACGTCGTGTCTTAGGTAGGCTTATCTTTTTGCCGTATTTCAAACGGTCAAATTGAAATTTATTTTGCATTGGATCTACTTATTTTATTTATACTTGATCTGATTTGTTGTGGCCTTATTTTTTAATTAAGCCTCATTTTTTGTTAATTTAATCGAACCCGATATGCTACTCAAGTAAGTCTTACGCAACGTTTATGTTAAATTTTGCAGCATAATCTTTGAGAAATTACTTGGCTCTAATTTCCAAATTGCTAAGTTCTTTAAGATAATTAAGGCAACGAATTAAAATCAGCTTAATTCCCCGTCGGAGGCGTGTTGTTTAAACAACTTGAGTAAACGAAATTCAAATAGGTAGCGCGAACTTCGCAGCTGGAATCGTTTTACATGGCATCATTTTCTTATTACGGGGCTCGCTTCAAATTTTGAAGTTTAATGCAATTTGGTTTTTCTCATACGTTTTTGTAATAATGATGTTTTTCTAGAGATTGTAACAATGCCGTGTTCTTTCGATAAGAATGTTTTTAGACAGTATTAAATGTTGAAGTATACGTTTTAATGTATTATATTTATCACTAGCTGTGCCCCGCGGTTTCACCCGCTACAACATAAGAAAAAACAAACAACAAACAGCGTGATGTTATATAGCTTAAAGCATTCTGCGATAAATTTACTATTCAACACAAAAGTATTTTTTAAATTCAAACCAGTAGTTCCCGAGATCAGCCCGTTCAACCAAACCAACTCTTTATAATATTAGTATAGATATATGAGATAAGAACTTATTTTATTAAATTTTACAACATATATAGGTACTTACCCTAAATACAGAAGAAGAATTAAATGGGTTAAAACATACGTTACGAAAACCTATATCTAACTTTAATTTAAGTAAGTTTTAGGTACGTTTTCATCAAATTACTATGAAAAATGAGAGATCCGTACTTATAGAGATATTTATTAAATGAATGTGAAGTCTAACAATTGCTACTAACCCTAATTTTCCTGATTGATCAGATTGTGAAGATGTACTATGTGTAAGAAGTGTAAGAAGATGTGTAAGAAGCCAATACTTAGTTCACAGACACGTCTCGTGCCCAGCAGTAAGGCTCTAATTATTCGATAATTATGATTTATTCTTCATATGAGTTTAAAAACAGATGGAGATAGGTGCACTATTTATTAATATTTTATGAAACTATTATAGTAAAGAATAAATCACGTATTAAGTAATATGAGTTGAAATAGGTTTCTCGTAGGCAAACCGTAATAACACTACACATTCTTATTAATAAGTTAGTAAGAATGTATATATTTGTATTTGCCATACCGTTTAAGATTAATATGTAAAAAGTTTTTATTTTTTTTATTTTTGATTTTCTCCTATTTTTCCAATACACAAGTGTTTATCTTGTTACAAAATACAAGATATGATATATAATGCAAATTAGTATCTTGCCTTTGTAAATGCCATAAATACTAATTTAAATTATATTTCAAAATATATTACAAATTGTAACCTTTTTAGGTTAACAACAAAATGTACCGAGTTAAAACTAAAAACAAACGTCGTTTCGTAACGAATCAGTTCGCGTGAGAGCCTTAAGCCGTTTCATTGCTTGATAAAACGCCCGGAAACTGACGAAAGGTGCCTTCGTTAATATGTTAATTACAATTTGCGAGCTTCTTTCGACGTTTCAAATGATAAGTATATTATGTTTGGACCTTTATATTGTACTCAAAATAATTATTGTGCTAGAGATTATGTGGACCTTTATATTGTACTCAAAATAATTATTGTGCTAGAGATTATGTGGTTCGTATGCTCTGGATCCTCTGATATCTACGCTATTTCTGCCGGCGTCTGAGTTCTATTGTACTGATATGTTGTGGTAGAAATGTGTTGTAATTTATAAACTAAATAAATCAGCTTTACAAAAATTATTTACCTTATAATTTACAAAACGAGTTTTTTATAGAAATAATTTGCGAGCCATTCATATTAATTATTGATGATTAAGTATATTCATATTATTTTTTTTAAGAAATTTTCAGAATCGCAAAAATAGAATGTATAACACACTTCTAGGTTAGGATAGGTTTCTAGTATGGTTTATTAATTGAAACAATCGCTTATATATAAAGTTTCTGGCGGATTGGGTAGTGTGGGCAGGGTCTACGGGCACTCAAGTTTCCTTAAATTTTAAATAAGCCCATCTATCACCTTTTATGAGCTGGTATAATTTTAGTAATAGCAGGATCCATGCATCACTCCCCTAAAATATAATAGACAAAATATTCTTACTTACAGATACAAGCCTGTCATAACACAAAAATCCTAGAGCCGCCATTGTATGAAGCTTTAAGAATAAACAAAATGTAAAATTTTATAAAACGTATCCGATGGGCTGCCGGTGATTCCCTCCGTTTGAAAGCTAATAAACATGCCGGTCATGAAATCCTGGTTGCACGGTTCACTCGGGTATCAATTATTCCCAGTGCATTCCTGCTACCGAGCGGTGGACGGGTTATATTGCGGTTGGAAGGGTAGAGGTAGTGTAATTATAACACACGTCGCTCATTTCAGGATTAGGTGGTCACCTCCGCGAATGCAACTAACGTTTTGGGATCGATTTCCGACTTTGAATTTCAATTTCTGTTTTCTTTTATTGTTAGTTAACCTTGTTTGCAGTTTCTTTTGTTGTTACGCAAATCGTAGGTACAGAATTTATAATTTTATGTTTCGTTATCTTGATTTACTGTATAGCAGTGATATACGAACCATTGCTACAAAAAACTATTTTTTTGTAGTAGGTATAGTCTGATACCAACATAGATAAACCATATTTAAAAGAAATATACAAATAAAAATAGCAAAAATATTTTAGAAATATGAAATAGTGCCAACAACCTTAAGCCATCCAAAACGTTTTGGATGGCTTAAGGTTGTTTTTTAATAAATTTGTTTAACTATATAACTATATACTGTCTGTCATGGAAACAATACTTCAACAGTATTGTTTCCACGACAGACACAAACGATTCTACTACTTTTACTCCATGTGTAACCCATATGCCTGCTGTACCATGCCCATACAATCTTAATTCAGTTCCCCATATCGGTCACATGAAGACTAATCGGGAGCTTACGAACCGCGTGCACTACCATCATCAGTTTACAACACAATGGGTGCCAACAATAGCCGTAATGGTTCACAATGGTGGCCGTTTACCCCTCAACACTGGCTCAATGGTCAAATCGATCCCTCGCCCAAAAACTCAAGGAAACAACCGATAAGAGTGATTAATTGGTTTAAGCCAAATTCAATGAAAGCTCGGAAACGCTGAGCCGGTTTTTTTACAATTAGGATAAGCCACCGTGATTCTTTACCGTGTTAAGTATTTCTTGACTTCTTTTGTTACATTCATACTGAATCCTTTATGCAATCTTTTTTTTAATTATACCTACTTCGCCTTATTTATAATTTGTAATAAATAAAAGCATGATTGAACTGTGCAGTAAATAATTAATTAAATTATATATCACATCTTTTTTTCAAATGAGTGTCAGGAATGAACAGTGAACAAAGTTATTACTGTACGGTTATCGTTTTGACAAATTGGAATTATCTATTAAAATAATTATCGAACTATATATCGAATTTATTATAAGTATTTACATATCCAATTTTAGAAGTAAAATAAACATTTTTTCTTTTTATAATATTACCAATAATCCAGAATAACGTTTACATTACTGCTATAACTATTTCAGATAACTACATTGGTAATAAAGTGTCATACATCCGTCTTTCTCAAAAGGCTATTTCAAACAAGTAGCTGCAAAATAGCGCTGAAAACGCGTGATTTGTGCGCGATCATGTTTCGAGTTACACGGTAATAAATTAAGGGAGTATGGAGAATAATTCCGTCAATGTAGACCGTGCGTGCTTAGTGATGTCCGTTGATTTATCGATGTACAATGCGAAGTACAACATTTCCAAAGAGTTAAATCCTTAGATACGCTCTCAGATCAAAGTCTAAAGACACTGTCTTTAAATTGCAACGTCGAATTAGTCAAATGTCTAATAATGTGTCTAAACAAGTGTCTAAAAATGTCATGATAATGAAATGTAAAGAAAAAGTTGATTTCTTGTTGGTTGGTATTAAAATAGTTTTAAAGAAGTTTTCTTTCAATTTTTTCTAAACAATAAAACCTAATTATCGTTTTGTATCTAATAAAAGTAACCTGTCTTATATTTTGCTTACAACTGTAGTGTTAAGTATTACATTAAATATTGACTATATTATACAAAGAATATAAGTATAACTTAAAAATAATTAGTCTAATATTGAAAATAAATAGTTGAAAATAATTGATTCATAGAAATTCTGACGGCTAGTCGCCTCCTGAGGACTACGCCCATACATATTTAAATACTTCATGGAACATCTTTCAGTGACTATGACAGTAGCAAGCAACCATGCAGTCCATATTCCATACTCTCCTAGTTGTGGGATTTTTTGAGTCTAGCAGTGAACCATACAAAGAGTCATATGACCTCACGCTTAGTCTTTTTTAAAATTTTGATACTTCTGCACTACCACAGGGCAAATCTGTAATTTAAATCTGTGTCCCTATCAGTTTTACAAACGGACATGATATTCACATGGTATGTAGATGCGTAAGCTTCAATCGTAATTAATGAGACGAAGTGTAAAGACGACATACAATATAGGGAGGGTATCTGTGTGTTAGGTATGTAACTATGTATCTATGTACTCATTTACCTATGATGAATAATTCCTTTTTAGTGCGATTGATGATGCCTTGTAAATAGCCATTTATTAATTTACTTCAAATTAGCATACATTTTTAGCATATATAATAAGGGAAGTTATGTAATTATCTGTTTGCCTTATTACTTAAAATATTTTTATAAAATTTATGGAAGCTTCTGATTATGAATGCATATTTGTTATTTTAAGCTAAAACGGCTGAACGTTTCTAGACGAAATTTGGACAGGCAAAGATTATAGTCTGGAATAACTCATAGGTACGTATTTTTGTTTCTCAGAGACTGACTTAACTACTTATTATCTTACTATAGGATACCATAACAGTTGTAACCCACAAGAAACGTATACGAGTCAGCAGGTACGAACTTTAACGGAAGCTTTTAAAATAATTTTTTTGTGGATTTTTTTCGGGAAGACTTGGCCAATTTGCACTGTGAAATTACTTTAAAAAATTCAAATGAATATCAAAACCTTGGAAACCACGACATTGTTTTAGAAAAAAAAATAATCCACACAAATACACAAACACCCAAACCCAGAGCAGATCTAAATTCATCATTCAGATGTACGTCTGGCCGGGAATCGAACCTGGAACCCACTGCGTGTCAGACCGGGTGACCGCTCCGCTACGCGGGTCGTCCAATATTTGTTGCCCTTTAAGAGCTGTGTCTGCGTACGATATCTTAATTCTTAAGAGTTACACGAATTTAATATATCAGAGGATTGTTTGTCTTAAGTAATGCCTACTTAAATTTGCGACAGTACACACTATCAACATAGATACTTTTTGGACTAATTAATTTATAGGACAAAATAATTAAATGTTATAAGAATTACTTCATTATTAAGATAGACAAAATAGAGTAGATAAATAAAACAGGACAAGAAAATTCGAAGAGCAAAAACATAGTAAGTTGTTTTGTTATTTTATATTTGTTGTATTTTTGTGTGCGTCGTTTTAATAAGTGATTCTGTGTTGTTATTAAATATACTAGTTTAAAAATAATGTACGATAACATTATCTAGTCAATATATACGTCATTCAAACTAAGTATAGTTATCCTTGACCCACCGATAAGTCATACATAACTCTTAAACTAAGCACCTAATGTCACTATGGCTACTTTGAATGGCTCTTTCTGAAGCATAAGATTAATTACCTTATAATATTTAATAACTTATTTTCTAAAGACTTATTCTATTTGCTAAACTTCTCAGCATTTATACCAGTTCTAATTAAAGGAAAATTATGAATATAATTAGATATGCTTACGAAAAGTCCTATTTAAATATTATAGTATTAGTTTAAATACGGTTTTTTTACTTTAGACTTTTACTTACCAGTGTTAAGACTAATCTTATCGATCTTGTATAAAATACCTTATTCTGAAGATTGTCCAAACGCGTGAACGTGTATTAGTATAGATAGTATATCTGTGTAGAGCCTCGTAAGTGATAGGTAATTTGTAACTTAAAAACAGAGGTTGGATCTTAAAAACTTTCTTACATTTAATCCCGTCCGTCTAAAACCAGATATTAAATCACCGTTGTTATCCGACTGCGTCAAAAGGAGGGTAATTTTTTTAAGCATATGTATATATGACGCATAGCATATATAGCATGTATGTATGACGATCCGCGTGGCGGAGCGATTACCATATCGGTCTGACGCGCAATGGATCCCGGGTTCGATTCCCGGCCAGACAGACATCTGAATGATGAATTTAGATTTGTGTTCTGGGTCTGGGTGTTCTTGTGTCATGGCACCCGCGACACAGGAGATCCTAGTGCGGGGCTATGATTGTAGAAAGCGTATGTATGTACGTATGTATGTATGTATGTACGTACATACGTACTTATGTATGTATGTATGTATATATGTATGTAAGGCCATTTTTTTGGCACGCACTACAGCCTAAACGGCTTGACGGATTGTGACGTGTGACATATCAATAGATTCGTCGCAGTTTGGAAAGTTACATAGGCTATATATTTTTCTAAAATGGCGATTGCAAATAGGGAAAAGGGGAGGGAAGTGACGACTTTTTATTATCACAAAAATATGGGTATTAAATGAAAGCTAGTAATTAGATCATTCCAAAAATATATATATCTTAATACTCTTAATTGATTATTTGGACAAAAAATCATGTACAGTGTTTATTTGAATGTATCATTTTATATGTAGAAATCTTTTAGGCACTCTTTTAATATTTTTAACGATGTGACTATTAAAATATATAAAGTAACAATTAAAAAGAATACTACCAAAATGTTGTTAGCTGTATTTTTTGTTGTTCCAACAAACTTTAGAGAGACATAGGCCTCTCCGAAATGGCGTCACAGTAACCTGTCCTATGCCTTTTGAATCCAGCTATTTCCCGTTGCTTTTAACTGTGTGATTAGTTTCCTCGGTCCTGGTCTCCTCGCTCGATTACCCACGCAATTATTATAGCTTCCACTTCTGATTCTAGCATGTGTCCCGTTTTATACCTCACCTGGTGGTAAGTGGATACTACCGCTCATGGAAATCTGTAAGAAACTTCATATAGAACAGGGGTTCTATCTGAAGTCGATCACGAATGCGTTGCTACTCCCGAGGACTAGATGGTCGCCTCGTATATAAGTGAGCCGGCAACTACACACTCGCTGCTTGCTATTGCTTTATGCTAGAAATAGGTGTGAAGGTGGTACTTCCCCGGCTGAACTACATTGTTTTACCGTCTGGTAACGCAGAGGTGTTATTTTCATTATGCTCTATATTCCTGTCGCAATTTTGTCTATTATGCATATTACTTGTATGAATATAATGTTTCACATCTACCAGGCGTCCCGTGACGTCTTTTTTTATTATAAGAGCAGGAAGCGTGCGATACGCCTGGTCCACCATGATGGTAAGTGGTCGCTGCCTTGATTGATATCTGTGATTAACCCTTAAATAAGAACAGTCTTAGAGGATAGCCATAGTGACGTTGCTACCCCTGAGGACTAATTTGGAATGTCTCGGATAAGTCTATCTTGGTATTCTCGATTTATCTGAACCACTGACCATGGCTTAACATAGCCGAGTTTTCTATCGTACTTTACGGACTAAGGGGCTCAAAATATTATGAAAAATTCCGGTTATTTTACTTTACGACGCATAACCTTATTCCCTGGCGGATCCAGAAAAGGGGGGCACTAACACCCTCAAGGCCCTCCTTTGACTTAAGTACTTTATCTGTTACCCAAATTGACGACAAAATTTCAGAAATAGTCCTTCTTATCTTAAGACTCTCCCCCATTGTGGACTTACTAGTATCCTTGTACAAAATCATATTTATAATTTTGTATACACCGAGTATCTAAATATAAACTGTCGTTTTGGCATCACTTGTGAAAGAGATTTCTCGTAAATTACAAACAACAGAAATTTTAAAGCCGAAATAATGAATATTAATCAGTTTCTTATGTAGCGGAAATAAAAAGCAAAAACTGTTGTATAATTAATTGTGTGGACAAACGTTTCACGGCTTGTTTTGATATGGCGACCGTAAAATTTATATTGCGGAAAATATATTTATTTATTCAAATGGTTTATTGTCATGTTTATGATTAATTGATATCAATAATTAATGAGATGTGGAGGATGGAAAAATATATTAAAAAGAGTTTGTAATTACGATAATTGTTTGTTAACGTATCAAGGTTGGTTACCCTATAACAACAGTTCTACAAATCCCTCCTATCAGTGCAAAACCTGTGTTCCTTATATCAACACCCCCGGGTCATCAATAACTTTGTGGTGTATATTCTTCACTCATAAACGTTTACTACACTCAGCAGTAGAATTTTCTTCCGTGTCGTTCGTGGACACACAAAGACGAATACAAAAACACCCAGACTTAGACTAGAAATCGAAATTCATCATTCAGATGTCCGTCTGGGCGGGGTTCGAACCTAGGACGCATTGTGTGTCAAACCGGTATCGTGACCGCTCCGCCACGCGGGTCATCCAAATTAAATAAAGATTAAATGTTGTTTCGAGACAGGAGTTATAAATATACTTCAATCTTTCGGTAACTTTGATTTGCTGCGATTTCAGACATGCCGACAGATAGACAAAAAATCTAAATACTTAACTTTCTGTTATAAGTTATTGTCGATTCCCCAAACTATCTTTTTTCAAGTAGATGCAATGTTCAGACATAAACTTTCATTTTTATTATGTTTAGATGAGTAGATGTCACCTTAAGAAATTATGTTAAACATGTATATATATGCCCATGGTTTGGCTGTTTATGGCTATAAGTTATTTGTCTGTATTATTTATGACTCTTAGTTATTTAAAAAGCTGACTTTAATATTTAAATTTCCAGCTGTACATGATGGAGGAGGAACTACAGCCATGTCTGGAGTGCAACGTGATCCTGGAGACACAGGGAATGGAGAGGCCGCCGCCCGTGGGAGAAGATGGTGCGGGAGATCAAGGTACGATGTGATTTTTTAAGTAGTTTATTTATTTACTCGCTCTCTCGCTATTACATAAGAAAAAACAAAGAAACAAAT
>DWLI01002722.1:0-12757 GCA_018249915.1 Cecropterus dorantes dorantes
GACATCTATATCCGTATGTGCGGATCTATTATTTTAACGATCCGGTACATCTCAAGTGATTAGCAGGACTATTCGGTCAATGAATGGTAAAATAAACCTAATATGTCATTAAACGAAAGGGCATAAATATTAACATTAAATGAAATATATTTTATGAAAGTAATTGTTATTCTTAACAATGCTACTTAACAATTGTGTACAATTAAAGTAATTAGCTTAATTATTACCCGACTGCGTCAGAAGAATGTTTTTCGTGACTTTGTATGAATGTATGTATGTTTGTTTGTATGTATGTCCATTTCTTTGGCACGAGCTACAGCCCAAACGGCTAAACGAATTGTGACGTAAGCTGGGTCTACACTGAGAAAAAGTTGCAAACAGTTGGTGAGAGAAAAATCTATAATTTCCTTGTGTTGGCAATGATAGTTGTAAACAAATATTGGAAACAGTGTTTCCGTGATTTATCCAGTGGAGACAAAATTGAAATAAAGTTGGTGACTTTTCGGAGAGTTGAAACTACAAAAGTTGCCAACAATTTCGGTGAATACGCATATGACATATCATTAGAATCGTCTAAGTTTGGAAACTCATAGGCAATTAATTAAAAAAAATAGCGCCTTGAAATAGGGTAAAGAAGGGAAAACAAGTTTTTTTATTATCATGACAATATGGGTACCACATGAAAGCTATATAGTCAATAAATCATCCTAAAAATATGTATATTACCATACTTATACTCGACTATTATGACGAAAACACAAATAAAGCGTTAAATTAAATATAGCATTATGAACAAATAAAACGTTTCAATAAGCAGTCGGTTTTTTCATTTTAATATTTTAGCAATGATACTAGATGTATTTATTTTTTTCATTATTTTATGTACGTTCCTTTCCATTATGGTAAGTTCGTAAATATAAAAAAATAAACAATGACGTTGATGTGTTTGTTTTTGTACGCTGTGACGTCTATGACAACTGTTCACTGAATGTCAAATTGTCAACTTGTCAAGTCAAATTCAACAACATTGAGCATTTTACTATCTGTTTAATTCGTGTGTACGATATATTTCATGAATCTCTAATTATTGCAACGATAATTTTACTTTAGTTGATGAACATATAAAGGTTAATATGTTGGTTTTTAAGTGTGCGTTAATTTCGTTGTCCTCAACGTATATTTTCTCGTAAGTATTTCATAATAAACATAATTATGATACTTAGAAAGGAACTAAAAACAGCTGCTGCGTGTTATGTTTGAAGTGACTATTATTGTTAGTGATAATTTACAAATTCTACAAGAGCTATAAAAAACAAAATATTTACATAGTATCAAATTTGTGTTTAACAATTAGATTAAATGGTTGGAGATAATTAATATTATAGAATTCCGCATAGAAACAGCGTACTTTCACTTCTGTGCAAAGCCTCTTGATTGTTTTTTTTTTGTTGTAAATTTTTAACGTGTTGTTTGTTTTTCAGTCTTTGCCTCCAAATTGTCAAAGAGACAAACTCACTGGACACTGGCCTTGTTTTTTTGTATGTAGCCAGCGGAGCATTAGGTGAGTGAAAACTTATGTTAAACATTCAATTGAAAGTGTTTAACACTGTAAGTCTTGTTTGAATGGGGCCAAAGAAAGCAACTTATGTCTTAAAATTAAATTGTTTGTTTTCTATCTTATTTACTAATAGGAACACTCATTGCATGTATCACATAATCCGAAGTTATCATTAAATACTAATTTGGGGTAATGCATACAGTGGGTTTACATTCATATTGGTTACTTGAATCATAAATGTGTTATATTGCCTAATTCAGTGACTTCCGTAAGTTAAGTTGGGTAATAATGCCACTGGCTAAAATTGTATAATTGAAATTGTAGAATAATTTGATAATTTTGTCTAGCAATTTGATAGACCATCATTTTCATGTCTTGAAAATGACGTTCCTGCTTTAGATGTTATAAGTGATATGTTAGTTTGAAGCGAAAAAGCTTGCAATCCATTTTATGGTAAATGGTTACAGCCACCCATGGTCACCTGTGTGCAATTTGGTATAGAATCGGGTTTTCATTTATTTATTGCACCTTTATAATATAAAAGTCACATTAGGGCTAACTTAATGCCTGATGGCATTCTCTACCAGTCAACCCTGGGTGCCTGGAAAATCTGATTCTATGTAAGATTTTCGCAAATTAAAAAAAATCGTTCAGTTTAGCCTATATTGAGTTTTATACCAGTGTCATTATACTAACTTGCCTTATGTCTCCAAGTCAAACAGTATAAAATGTATTGTATTGTATATTTATTATATATTTGTTTGATAATAATGTGTGGAATGTTCAGTGTGGTTTAACAATTTTATTTCAGCTGGCAAAATCATCTTTGACCGATACCAGCAAATTCATGTGCTTAGTTCACTAACACCAAATCCAAATGTGACTTCCTTCGCAAACAGGATTTCTTCCTTTTCGGCATCTTTCTTGTCACTGGGCTTCCTGGTATACCTATTTTTGTTTTTATTCAAGGTAAGAATGATTGTTTATATAATCATATTAACACTTTCTACATTCTAGGATTTTATCTGTGTTGTGTGTTCCATATACCAATCATTGAAACCCAGAACAGAAATTAAAATTTATCATGAGATATTTGTCTGATTGGGGATTGAACCTGGAACTCACTATGTGTCAAAACTGTATGAGGGGTACCATCACCATTCGTAGCATGTAGCAATTCTAGTATTTCAATGGAAGATTCTATATAATTAGATATGTATATATTTTTCTATATACTTAAGACAATTTAAGTTTTCACAACAGGCCTTGTATCAGTAAGCAATTTCAGGTAGTACTCCTGCTCTTAATGGACGTTACACATGTCCATGGGCTTATCATTTACTATCAGATGGACTGTATTCATATTTACTACTTCAGTATAAGTGACAAGACTTTTTTGATCTTACAAAAGTATCCTCAACTATCACTTATAAGTCGACCAAGCTAACTAGACGAATGTCAAATGTGACGTCACTCACAAGCTCGCGAGTTCTGATGAAAAAAAAAGTAGCAATAATGATTTTTTGTGAAGTATTGATTTCAATGAAATGTGATTTTTAATAAATTTCTGTCGTAATAATTTATATATATATATTTACTTAAACAACACTTTTTTTACTCACGTTGATTAAAATTGTAACAAAAACGAATGTGTATAACAAATTAATATTTGCTCATTTATTTTATTATTTTTTAATCAAAACAGATTAGGGAGTTTAGGTGCGAACGGTACTAGGACGAGAGCGGGGCGTGAGGCGGGACCGTGGAGGGAAACCGCATTCCTTCCGTTCGTCTAGTTAGCTTGGTCGAGTAGTACTGAGTTAAATACCTGCATTTACGCATATGATCCTTATTACCGAGTAAATGTGACCGAAGCGGGCGGAACCGCGGGATGAAGCTAGTCTTTGATAAATATATAAGTTCCGCGTAAATGAACATTACGTATAAGTATTTGATAAATAATAGTTTAGAGCACTTACAACGTAACATAATGATAGATGGTTCTGTTATTTTTAGAATCTTTATACTTATATCTTTTTGTTCGAAATTGCTTGAAACTAAGACAATTTTTATAAATATGTTATAAAAATTGATTTTGATTTTGCAAATAACAGAAACGTCTATCATCACGTTACCTTGTTAGTGCTTTAAACTATTATTTAGCATACTTGAACGTAATGTTCAGATACGCAGAACTTAGGTACACATATTGATGAAAAGTAGTCATCGTCGCCTACGGACATTTAAACACAAGGGGAGTCGAAAATGCGTCGGCTTTGAAAGTGAGCTCTTTTTAGCAACTTTCTTGAAGAACCCCATGCCATAGCGCAACGGGAATACGTCATGAGGAAGCTCATTCCACATCTTACACCTTCACAGCAGGAAAGAGCGAACCGTGGTGGACAAAAAGAAGGATTATTACATTAGTGTTAGTATTCGTATTTCTGATTACAATCCAGATATTAAGGTAACATTTAATCATTTCATTAAAGCTTTGGTTACAATTAAAAGTAATTGTTATTTTTTATCGCGGGTGAAACCGCGCGGCACAGCTAGTACTGAATATAAACGATCGCATTCCTTACTTCGATGGTTCATTGACTTTCCTCGTCAGAGATACTTATCTGCTGTCTGAAGCACATCTTTGAGTTCTCGAACCGTTGATGATAAGTATCAAAGGGAAATGAAAATTTCTTACAAAAATAAATAGTCAATATCTTTTTGCTTTGAAATATTTTGATAATCGAAGGATCTTGTTACCGCTTTGCTTTTGGTATCGTTCACAAATGTTGAAAACTAGGTGTGCTACGCGGTTTCACCCGCTACTAAATAAGAAAAAACAACTTGAGAGGAGTCAAAGGACACCCGGATGGAACCGAAGTTCCTTTCGATTAATTAGTGAAGGAATTGTAATAAAATTTTATTACTTTTAAGTTGTGTAATAATCGTCGTCGCGACACCACACTGTTCAATACGAAATAGAAAGTCGAAACGTAAATAACTGGTTTGCTTTCTATGAGAGAGAGAGAAACAGACAGAGAAACACGCGCACGCCGCACGGCTTGGAGCGCGCGAACTAGCAACTATAGCAAAAAGTGTCGTTACAACTTTTGGTCTTAATTTTTTCCCTCTAGCTCCTTTTCGCAACGCGCGATAAGGAACTTCGTTCCAAAAGAAAATAAAACTATATTTATATTATAATAGTTATATATATAGCCTATAGCCTTCCTAAATAAATGGACTATTCAACACAAAAATATTTTTTAAATTCGAACCAATAGTTCCTGAGGATAGCCAGTTCTAGCAAACAAACCCTACTGCTTTACGATATTCTATTTAATATTGTATACATGGAATCCTGTTACTAAGTCTCCGCTCTCTGTACGTCTGTCACAGAGCTGTCCCTTAAACCGTAATAGATGGACACTTGATACTTTTTACAGTTATACGATGTTTTACTATGGCAGCTACAACATAAAATAAGGAAACGAAAATAAAGTGCGTTTCATATTTTCTTTATTTTTGCTCGATGTAAGTTTAAAGATGGATTTCAAATAAAACATTTTAATTTAGTGGTACGGATCCTACCGCTTGCGAGTGTCTCACGCTTGTCATACTATTGAATTTCAAAAACAATAGAAACAGATTTCTAAGCTTAATTTAAAAGTTTTAATGACTTGCTTGTTAATTCTATACAACCTCAGATGAAAAAGTAAAAGAAGACTATGCCCTGTGACACATTGTATTGAAATGCAAATTGTTTTAATATTACTAGATTGTGTGAATGTGTGTGAGTGAATGTGGCGAATATGAACATTAACCCGACTGCGACAGACGGAGGGTAATGTTTGTCGAGCGTATGTATGTATATGTTTGTATGTATGTTCAACTCTTTGACATGTGCTACAGAGCAAACGGCTTGACGACTGCTGATTGTAACATATTACATATTATTATAATCGTTTCAGTTTGCAGAGTAACATTATTTAAAAAAATAGCGCCTGTAAATAAGGACAAAGGAGGGGGACTTTCTCAGTATCATGAAATTTGGATATCAAATCAAAGCTAGTAAATAGACCATTCAAAATACATGTACATTATAATACTTTTATGTCAATATTTTGACGAAAACTCATAAAAAGTGATAAATTAAATATAACATTATAAAAGAAAAGCCAGAGCTTTTAAGCAGTCTGTTTTTTTGATTTAATATTTTTGACAATGTTAAGTACTTGTTTTTTAATTTTGTGTAATATTTACACCACTTAGTAAACAATTGTATCTCTATGTTTCTATTGCATATAGAATGATTTTGAGATTTTGCTTTTAAGAACTGCATCTATACTAATATTATAAAGCAGTAGAGTTTGTTTGGTTGAGCGTGCTAATCTTAGGTTCTACTTAGGAACTACTGGTTCAAATTTAAAAATTCTTTTTATATTGAATAGTCCATTTATTGAGGAAGGCTACAGGCTATATAACGTCACGCTATGTTTGTTTCTTTTTTTTTAATTAGTAGCGGGTCAAACCGGGTAGCACACCTAGTCAAATGTTATAGAAAGCTTCTAAAGAGATTATGTATTGATTACAATCATCATGCATTTAATTATCAAGTCTCGTAACAGTTTTCTGAACAAATTGATCCATACATTTCTTTTATCTGTACTTTGTTTCTAGTTTCTCCGGAACGTTAATATTCCTTCGGGTTAATTAGAGCATCAGAGGCCCGCTATTTGGTACGGTACTACGATTTCAATGTTCCGGACGAGTATGTAATTTGGCTTGCGATCTGTGCCATTAGTACGAATTTGTATGTTTTCTCAAAACGCGACAAAATTATTCGAGGCGTTCTGACTTAGTCCTCAGGGATAGCAACGCATCTGAGGCTAACCCCAAGACTGATCTAGTCTGGGGTTCATTACAAAAATGCATGGACGGCAGTGATCACTTACCATCCGGTGGATTACATGGTACTTCCACATTATAAAAAAGTGGTACAAAATCAGCAAAATTTTAGACCTATATTTTATTTCAAGTCTAAGTACTATATCTTTATCTAAGTTTACTGAGATAAGCATGTACAGTCGTATCGCAAACCCTACATAATTAAATACCCAGAATTGCTTTTATCGATGCCAAGAAACAGATTCGTTTTAATCTTTTTAGCGGTGGAGATAGCAATTTCCGCTTTTTTGCTACAAGGGAAGACTATACTTAAGTTCTCCAACAACAAAGACGTATTTATTTGTAATTTAAAATGTTTTGAGCTGATTTGCAATAATATCTTGAGTACTACCTGTCTATACAAATCAATTTGGAATGCACTGATTAATATATCAAAATACACAAAATACCAGATTTGAACTAAATAGCTTATTTTTGTCGCGAGTGTAACAAGAATAACCGTAAAATTACACATAAAATAAAAATACAATACTATTAAAGCCATGATGATTTATTTACACATTAAACTAAATTCGAATTATATACTGCAATGCATGCAATGTTACTTTATTACTGTACTAATATTATAAATGTGATAATTTGTGAAGATGTACGTAAGTTCGTTACTCTTTCACACAAAAACTATTGCTCGGATTGCACTGAAATTTGACGCAAAAATTGTTTATGACCTGGTTTAACACATGGGATACTCATTACTGTGGCAAACGTAACCTACGCAGACGGAGCCTCGGGAATAACCTAGTGTATAATCATTGTAAACTTCAGAAAAGCATTCAAAAGAGTCAATCCGCGTGGTTAAACTCATCTAGTTAGCATAGTTTTCTTTACAAAACAAATATACCTATCTGCATTTTTAAGACAGGTAAACCGACTGACCCTATTTCGTTCGAACGACAGTTTGCTTGGTTTTCATTTTACTTCAGCGCGCTTTGTTAAAAGTTCAAGTTCTAACTTCACCGCAATAAATATCTCGTTGAAATAATATTTTAAGATTTTAGTTGTAAGCAGCGGAAATATATTTAACGCAAACGTATGAAAGAAAGAAACTATAGTTTTGCCTTTTTGGACGAGAAGACCCTCCACTGACATTTATTTATAAACCAATTACGATACCGTAATTATAAGAAATGACGGTCTATCAGAATACAAGGCACGTGCGTTCTTCATTATCCTTATCATTTTCATAACAACCCATAAATGTCACAAGGTCGTAGAACCAGGCCTCCCCGGTCGCCGTACCACCGCCATATGTACTTCGATTCTGTGAAAGCTTGTGATTGCCGGCTCACTTGTATTTGAAGCGATCATCTTAGTCCTCGTGAGTAGTAGCGAATCTGTGATCGATTTCAAATATAACCCCAGTTTTATATGAAGTTGCTTACGATGTATGGTCGGTAGTAACCACTTATCATCTTTTTTGCTACTTCAATCTGGTAAATAAAAAACATAATAAATAAATGTCATGATCCACTTTCTAAGTACTAAGTATTACGTCCGATAAATAAGATCATTTGAAAACTAAGTAATAGATACTAGAAATGTCTAGCCGTTTCCCGTAAAAAGGCAATACTATTATTATTATTATTAATATATATTGTACTGACTCATTCACTGATTCATCAACGCAAAGCCTAAACTACTTAAGCAAGAAACATGAATATTAGGTAGTGCGTTCCTCTTTACGTGGGCAACCTAAGAACGGATTTTTTTATATTCCAACCCTAAGGGGTTGAAACTAATGTTTCACATTTGGTCAATTTTGAAGTCAACACTATAAAAGTAATATAATATGGCTTTTAAAATGTATCGAGTAGGTATATACATATAGAGAAATTTTAAAGGTTTTACTAAAAGTAATTAACAACTTAAACTTTAAAGTAATAAACAAACGTAATAACAAAGCAATAAACGTAACAAAATTTGCCACAGATGCGTTGCTACCCCTAAGGACTAAGTTGGAACGGTTGGTGGTGCTTCCGGATTCCAACCACAGACTTCTACCACTTTTCGTTAGGATTTTCGCGGGAGTGACCACATCTTACCTATCTATTACCACATATCACCAGACATCTGTTGGTTTTTATGGCATGTAGCTATCTAGTATTTTTTTTTTGTAAAATGATTGTAAGAAAAACTAAAAGTATAAGTGCATCGAAAATTCCATCTACGAGAGAAAAGTTATTTTCAGTTTCTTTCCATTCTAAAATTGGAATTGCAAATCGATCGTACAACTGTGTGGTAGAGTCGAAATCTTCATTCTGCAATTATACTTATTCTGATCCCGAATCTGTCTAATTTCGAAGAAACTATTTTCTTTTGTAAATTGAAATGATCCTACAGGGAGAATTTAAAAGTGGTCGAATTTTTAATTCTACTATGACAGAAACGCTGCTTTCTTCTGGTGAAGGATGTGATAAAAGAAAGGCACTACATGGCGTACAAGGTTTTCCCTACAAACTAACGCCTCAGAGGTAAAAACAACTCTCTGGTCAAACAATGGCCAAATGGACGGCCCACATATAAAGTACCTATACGTAATTAATTTGTCTTTTTCTTGTTTTATGACAAAAAGTTATTTTTGTCGTAACCACCTTGTAGAGAATCCAATTCGAGATAGTTTTTTTTTTCAGTATTTTCTATGCGGGTTTGACCGATAGAGCGCGAAAACGATTTACACTCTGTGTCCAAGATGGCGGCTTCGGATTACGATCTCGCAAACTCGACAAACAACATACGAAATTTAGTTTTACTAATTCTACTTGTCATCCAAAAAAATGTTCGTCTTCTTATTTGGACACTAATCCCAGTATAACCATTTGAATAATTTGCCAGACATCAAAACGTTTCCACAAAGTTGTTAAATCTGATGTCCTTGACATCTCTCTGAGAAGTCCTTTCTGTTACTGGCGAGTACGACAAAGGACATATCCTAAGTATAATGAATGATGATAACATTATTTTCCGACCTAATTTAGCTTCGTAACGAAGGACTAACTAAATTTCGCTCGTACGTTTGCTTATTTTACATATATTAAACGTACAAAATACTTTAAATACATAAATGAGTCCGCCGCTATTTGCATTATAGATACCTAATTAGTTCTAAGAACTACGTATAAACACATAATATAAGAAAATCTTCCGTATATAAACTTAAATAACTGACTTACAAAACGTAAACTGACTTATTATGACAAAAAATAAGGCACGTACGCGCAGGCATGCTCGCACGCATATTGCATGTATGCGTGCGAGCATGCGTGCGCACAGACATCATACACACACACTCATCCAACTAGCTTTTTATTGTGACTTTTTATTATGTTATTCTACACCTATTACATGTTAAGAGTATTATTTAATAATGAATGCGTTCCGTCCGACTATTAAAATTCAACACTTCAATCCAATACTTCAAATTAAGCTTATCTCCAATGAGACCTAAATTCGGTCGGCATTTTTATTTAGCCCAAATTGACCCAACTTATTTTGTGTTGACCCCGCTACTAATAGATAGCTGACAATCACCATAATAGATCCACACTTATCTTATCTGCCGAATTACGTAACTAAATAAAAATTCTTTTAGGTTATCCGTTTATTGTCAAATTCCTCGCGAAAATGAAATATCTGTATTGTATTAAACATTTATATACCTATTTACCGTAAATAATTTATTTCAATTCCTTATAGATAATAAAAGTACCAAGTATGTGTATAATAAAATTATTTAGAGGGCTGAGAATTTGAAGAATAGAAGTTTCCATTATTTTCGTCTGTTTGTCAACTGACTGTAATTTAAACGTTTTAAATATATTATAATCCACAGCTTGAGGTAACTTTTAATATATACCTATCAATACAAATATATAAAAATGAGATGGTGTGTGTCTGTGTATTACTCAATCACGCAAGAACCATTGGTCAGATTTCCATAAAATTTTGCATGGATGTAGCTTATTTAACTGGTCAGCTTATAGGCTAATCTTGATTTCGATATTTTTCGCTTTTTAAAAATGACGACTATTTTAGTGACGTCACTACACTCTTCGGTTTCAGACTTTCCTATTTCCATTTTAAATTAAAAGAGAACGCTAAAAAACATTTAATTTTCTATCCGGGTGGCCCTTATCAATTCATGTACCTCAAACGGTTAGCGAGTAAAACCTATATTTTTATCACATACATTTATCACGAAGCACGGGTTCTTCAGCTTGCAAATACTAAATTTCACTAAACGCCTTATCTTCTAACAAAAGTTATTACAATTTAACATAATGTCACATTTTAAGTGAATGCGGGTCAAAACGCGGCTGCACTGGTAGTATCTAATATGTATGTTAATAAACGCAATAAATCTTTAACAGCAAAAGGCCATTCTTCATAAAGTTTCAGATATAACATTATAAAAAAAAATCTAATACGATACTAAAATATTAGCTCTGATATTTTTTTATTTTAATAGTATCAATTTTTTTTGAGAACAAAATAAAGAACTCTCTGTCGTGTGGTTTTATCATAATATTTTTCCGTTTAAGCAAATTTCTATACTCTCTTGTTAGCCAAGAATTTAACTTAGTTGCTATACTCTAAAAAGCCTTTAGTATGTCGAGCAAGACGCTTTTTCTAGAACTGGAAAAGACGTGAAGTGCACTCCACCACTAATGAGGATGAGTAGTGTAAGAAAGTACGGCTTAGTAGCCAACTTAGACATTTTCAAAGCCTTTGTAGTTGATAATACTATTCTATGCTTCTATCGTAACATAAAAACTAAGAGCTTAAAATGCCCCCCGAAGCACTAAAACGCGTCTTAAGTTTAACGGTTTTATCTTCTCTAGTGATTGTTAGTTCACTTTTACATGAGACGACCATCTTAGTTTTTTTATCTATACTAATATTATAAAGAGGAAAGATTTGATTGTTTGTTTCTTTGTATTGAATAGGCTCCGAAACTACTGGACCGATTTCAAAAATTTTTTACCATTAGAATCCTACATTATCCCTTATATGCTATATTTCATACGAGAAAATAGGAATCTGCGTGAAAATTATTTAAAAATGGCGACTATTGACGCGTTGCTACTGCCCAGGACTGAGATGGTCGCCTCATATACTTATAAGTGAGCCGGTAACCACACCCTTCCAACGTAACGCAAGAATTTCTTCCCAATAGAAATAGGTGTGGCGGTGGTGCTTTCAGTCCGCGGAAGTCGTAATAACTCTCAAGAGATATGTTATGTCAAATAGGACCCCTGGTCTATATAAATTTGCAGATGTTTCACCGTCACAATTATTTCCAACGTGAAGCAGAACATGCGTTTCATTAGAAGGATGTGGATACCGGCTGATTTAAATACGAGATGACTATCACAGTCTTCTGTAGAGACATTTCATCTATGTTTGACTTAAGTAGAACTATCATTCAAGTAGAACTACTTTTCTATGTGGAAGTAGTAAATGTCAAACCACTTACCATCAGGTGGACTGCATGCTCGTTTGCTACTTTAATCTTTTTTTACGTGATCACGTTTGGAGTCATTCAATTACCCCCGACGGGGATTAAACATGGGGTGTTACAAGTTTGATGCTATGTCTGTCGGTCTGTCAGTCTGTATGTCTGTATGTCTGTATGTCTGTATGTCTGCATGTCTGCATGTCTGCATGTCTGTATGTCTGTATGTCTGTCTGTCTGTATGTCTGTATGTCTGTCTGTTTGTATGTCTGTCTTTAGAAACGTAGCTCCTAAACGGGTAAACCGATTTGGATGTGGCTTTCTTTTTAGAAAGGTTTCTGGGTGCTGATTCTTTAATATGTTCTACCAAAATCGGTTTAGCTATTTACTAGTATTTAGTTCAACTTAAACGTACACATCACAAAGCCGCAGCGCACATCGTATTACGTAATCGCATTAAAAGTTAAAATTTCAGAGTCATTAACGCTGTTTCTAAATTCAAATGGCTAGCATTTCAGTTTGTGCTTCTGTTCTAATGCTACATTGTTCTAACTACAAGCTCAAAGAGACAGTTAAACTTCCTTACAACTGATTAATACTTTAAGTTCGTTCCAAGCGTCGCCTCGTCTGCATAAGTTGACTTATAATGAATTAGTGTGTTTCTTTGTTTTATGGCATTGAAAACGTATGTAAACATGCAGTCCACATGATAAATGGCTACTGGGCACGGCTCATAGACATCTGTTAGGGGGCGTCCATAAATTACGTGAGGTGTTTTTTTT
>DWLI01002723.1:0-12751 GCA_018249915.1 Cecropterus dorantes dorantes
GATAAATGTCCGAGAGTGTGTTTCTACACTCCGGCACAACGTTCCTTTGTTGACTTCACTTTGCCAAAACTTGCTTTATCAAAATAGGATGAAAATATTTAGAATAGTGTTCGAGTAAATTTATTACAGGTCGTTTTTGATATGTGCCTTGAGTGTGATCCGAAATTTCCACTAACAGCGGTTTTAAATATTGAATGCGTTAATATGATTTATAATACAGAAGTAGCAAACGAGCATGCAGCCCACTTGAAGATAAGTGGTAACTGCCGCCCATGGATACCTGTAATCAACGCTAATAAGATCAAAGTCTTACCTGAGGATGCCACAGATGCATTGGTACCTATTGAGGACTTAGTTGTAATGCCTTGTATAAGTATGTCTCTCTTACTACACTCTCTAGAACAGAACATAGAAATGCTTAACACTGTTGTTATTAGGCAGAAATAGGTGAAGCGGTGGTGTTTCCGAAGTCGAACCACAGAGGATAAAGTCAAGATACCAAAGTATAAAGTTAACTCGTACTCAAAAGTAAGTGGCAGCTATCTCCGACGTACTGTAATGATCTTATGTTGCCTGATATACCTTGTCTGCTACCCGTTGAAGTGTCTACTGGTAGCAGACAAGCCATTTCAGTAGCAATGGGACTAGGCTATCGGCTTTCAGTTGTTTTGCGGAAAGGCAACCAGTGAATTATAAGATTTATTACAGTATATAACGAAATCAACAACATAACGCATGAGAGATATAAAGGCACAGCCTAACCATACTGCTTTTCGCAAAAAAATAGTCATTAAAATTTGTCGCTAAATGTAGAGCATTTGCATTGCCATAGGTATCACACTGTTATTTGTCCATAGTTAATAATAATGTACATTATTATGGTCATCTACTTTAATATGAACTTATATGTTAGAGATTATATCATAATACTTTTCACATCAAGGACCGCTCAGTGCCCGGATAAGAATAATTCATTCATTAATCTACCTGCATTGTTGTACCGCGCCGGATAACGAATGTCCGAGCCCGTGTTTGTACCCCTCTACATAGTTAACAGCTTCTGACTTCATATTATCTAATCCTTTTGTGGCTATATTATCGTAATAATAAGGTGTTTGTGAGCAGTGATAGCCAAATGGTTAAAACTCGGAAGAAAAGAACTCGTTCGAATACCCAGCCAATTACCACGGACTTTTCTAAATTATGCGCGGGTTAAGAAAATAATTGCAACTGCAGGAGGGAAAACGCCGCGAGGAAACCTACATACCTGAGGGTTCTTTAACAAAAAAGTTCCTTAAGGTGTCTGAACTCTACCAATTCGCACTTGGCCAGCGGCCAGCGGTGGCCTATGGCCTGAAACTCTCTCATTTGGAGACTAGACCCGTCCCTAGCACTGGGACAATAATGGGTTGACCACAAGGTGTTTGTCTCTAGAGATTAATTTAATTTTTATTCTTATTTCTCTATGAGGGTAGTCAGCATGACTTATGGTTGCGAATTCTGGACTAATATGGTCGGTTCATAAGTAAATCTGTCGGCATCAACGCCCTTCTATAGAAATGCTAGAACTACGTCACGGTACAAATAAATATAATAACTTCCTCACAGAACATTACTGATTCTATTACCGTTCAAAATGGTGTTATTGGTATTGTGGTAGTAAATAAATAATTATAATTCCGCTAAGGATACTTGGTACGTAGCTATACTAGTGCTATTTTTCATACCATATCTATACTAATATTATAAAGCTGAAGAGATTGTTTGTTTGTTTGAACGCGCTAATCTCAGGAACTACTGGATCGAATTGAAAAATTCTTTTAATATTTGCCGAGGAAGGCTTTAGGCTATATAACATTACGCTATGTTTGTTTTTTTTTCTTATTTAGTAGCGGGTGAAACCGCGTAGCATACCTAGTAGTAGATATAGTAGATGTATGATTCGGGTTCTGTCTTTGTGTTGCCAAACTTCTGATAAGTTATAATGAATATCTTTTGTGAGTCCGGGTATCTGTGTGCAAAAAGGCACAAAAAGGCATCCTAAAGATAACTTTAGGATGCTATTTTGTATGTCGTATAATATTCATCTGTCTACTACTACCAGCCTTATGAGGTCACTAATGGTTCTGCTAATAATAACAGCTCCTATTAAGCATCTGAGTGACTGCAAAAGATGTTCATGTTGTATAGAAAGACACTGTCGCATCCTAAAACTATAAAATCGGAGCAAGCGCTCTAATTTAACTTATAACTCACAATTTTGCAGTTTAGAAGGGAACGTTAAAAATTTTCACCATCTGGTTAGTACACTTCATCTAGTTTTGAATGCATGCTGTCGCGTTATAACAAAAATTGGTAAAATTTCAATATTCCAAAAGACAACAGAACTTTATTTGCACACTTTAGGAACCCACCCATTTTCCTAGCTCACAAATTTGGAAACTTTTCATAGATAAATTTTGTATTTCGTATAAGGTAAATCACTTTTCAAAACCAGTTTACTGTTATGAAAATTGTGTACCTACATGTTTGTATGTGTATGTTATATATAAATTAAATTAACTTTGAAATATGATTTCCTGTAATTTAATTGCATTTTATAATAAATACAAACAGAATTGATATTAAAAAAGCTTATTGGATTGCGTCAAAGATAGACAATGTACGAATCATGACTGTTGAACATTAGGGCCTGCGTGCCGGAGTGGTTACCGGTCTGACGCGCTGTGGGTTCTGGGTTCGATCCCCGGCCAGACATACAACTGAATGGTGAATTTATATTTCTGTTCAGGGTCTGTGTGTTTGTGTATTCGTCTTTGTGTGTCCATGGCACCTGCGATACAAAAGAAAATCCTAGTGTAGGGCTATGAGTGTAGAAAGGGTATGTTAAAAAAATGTATCAGCCGGACATTTGTAACATTTAATTATGGCACTCTCATCCAAACTGGCTTAACTGAATTGCATTGACAATATACGCTTACGAATAAACTTCACTCTCAAGCCTCTTCATGTTGATCTATTTGCTAGTTAAGCTACATCCAGTTTGATTGATGGCCGAGCGCTGAGATAAACCCTCGTATCCATATCGGCTAGAATATTCAAGGAATGTAAGATACTTTTTAGATTTGCTGCAACTCTAATAGCCTCACACTACATACCACATATTAATTTACCTTAACCCGTGAAACTATGGGACCGTGGGGATTAAATGCTAAATTATTTTTTAAGCATTTTTCCAAAAGTTTGATAGAGACGATGAATGCTCAGAATGCTGGTAAGTACTGAGGTCAACGAATTAGCCTTGCTATTAAACGAGGTAATGTTAGGATTCTGGGAACTCATCCTAGGGACAGCAATTTGGAAGCAGCTTTTTATATTTAATTCGGAAATTTGTTTTTACATTTAAGTTATATTTTTATGCATACAATTAATAATAATACTAATATACTTTATTGTACCCAAAAATGAGAAAATAATACTCTAAAAGCTCAATCTTATGTAAGACATTTCTACTATTCTAAATGTCCTCCAGATGTTAAAACAGAGAAACTAGTCTAGTATGAATTTCTCTACAAATTCCTTACACACGTCTTCTATAACAATAATGCTAGCAAATTCTAACACATTAAACAAAACTTTATTAATTATTAAGAGGTAGAGGTAGGCCACCCGAAGTTTATGAAACAATTCACAGACCTGATTAATACAGCAGCCAGACTGACTAATATATAATTTCTTACTTACGGATCCACTATAACGAATGTACGTTTCATATATTTGTATATAAGATAATCTTGTAAAATATTGTTCACCTCATTAGTAGTATATAATATAATTTCCATTCCGATTAGGTTTAAACAAGCCCAATCATTTGCCTTTTAATAATTTTGTAATATCTCGACACCTTTGATAATAATTGAAATAATCAAAAATAATGGAATTGCATTAAAGCGATCATAATTTGTACGATGTCGAAAAGCCTCTGTAGTAATAAAATTACCTTTCAGCGCTGCGAGCGCTGACAAATACTGTGCATCTGTCAAACGGCAATAATACGCGATGTTCAATATTCATTTATCGTTCAGACATTTTGAATTCAGAAAATTGCGAGAAATACTTAAAGAAATTGAATATTATGACCCTGTTAAGTGTACAATATTCATTCAATATGTATTTTATATAAACGTATTTTCAATGTATACAGACCACCTGATGGTACGTGCCCATGGACATCTATAATCAACCCTAGGTATGATCAAAGTCCCACGTAAGATTAGCCACAAATTCGTTGATACCCCTGAGGACTACGATTTTTATGCTTCACAAAAGTATGACTACCTTACCATGACCTTCAAGCAGCTCACAATACTGCTGCTATTAGGCAGAAATAGGTATGGCGGTGGTGTTTCCGGAGTCGAAACACAAAGAGTCCTACCACCTTCAAACACGACTTTAAAAACCAAGCAAATCCGATGAAGACTAATCACCTGGTAATATTCAAAAACATAATTATCGCAATGACAAGTGAGATAAATTAACCTATTTCTGCCTAAAAATAGCATTGTTATACGCCGCTTTGTTATCGTCTGACGGGTGTTGTAAGAGAGACGTACTTTGCCGAGGCATTCCAATATAGTCCTCGGGGTAACAAGGCATCTGTGGCTAACTTCAGGTAAGACTGATCCTATCTGGGCTTGATTACAGATGTCCATGACAATGGCCACTTACCATCGAGTGAACATGCTCGTTTGATACTTTCACATTAAAAAAAAACGAGAAAATCTGGTAAATGGCTAAAAGCTAATCGTACATGACAATCTGGACTTAATTAACTCTGGCATATTCCTCGAGTTGATTCAATGGACTATTTTAACAGAAATAATATCACACTCCACTTTGTAAGTTTCCGAATTCGCCGATGCGCGAAGTTACAAGGATTTACGTCTGTTTGTGGAACTTTCAGAGAGTATTGAGTAAAATTTTGTATATTCATTCATTTTTGTATATCACTTTTAAAAGACAAATTGATTGTTTTATTTAAAGCTGATTGTAAATAGAAAATAACAGCCGACACGGGTCGCTTGACGAATGTGAAATATCGTGTTCGTACAAGTAATATGCATAAAAGACAAGATTGCTACAGGAACTACATATACCTACGAGTATAGCATAATAAAAACATCTATAAGCGCAGGTGCGCTTATAGATGTTTCATATCAAAAATTTGTTTGACTAGGCTAATCGCTAGGTTTAACGAATTGTACATAAATAAATGCGTTGTGTAACCTAGCTCATACTGAGTTCTTTTTCGTGTATCAATAACACACATAGACAATCATATATACCGTCCGATCCAGATATAATGGGTGTTTTAATTCAATATTTACATTTAACTCAGTGATTTTTGCCGACTGCAACAATTATAAGGATATCTACCATGGTCATCAAATATCAAATCAACGATCACTTTATTTTCATTTTAAATATTTTTGGCCAATGATGGTAAATGGTCTATGGTCGTCACTGCAGTCTAAGGTCAACTGCAAGGAACTTCATACAGAACAAGGGTTCTATCTGAAGTCAATCATGAAACATATGCTTTGCCACTCCCGCTCAACATTCAACCGAAAGACAAAAACCACTTCACGCTAGAAATAGGTAGATACGTATTTCTAGGTAGGAACGTCCTCATATGAACTATATACACTTTACCATCTTACAACATCACGGAAATGACAAACAAACTAGCAGTTTTTTGGTAGAGTCTATCATCTGATGGTAAATGTCTACTGTCGCCTATGAACATCTTTAATCGGCTCTATATTAAATAGGGGGTCTGCCTGATGTTGATCACAGATGCATAACAAAGATAGTTGTCTCATATTAGTTAGTCATCCACATTGTTTTACACTAGAAATAGGAACGATGGTACTATACAAAGTTAAATCAACTTATATTTTTATCGAGTGTTGTTTTGTTACGTAAGAATATGACTTACTGCTTGGAGGCGTGACTGATGTAAAATACCTGAGAGTACACTAAACAATTTATTGCGAGCACTTAGCAACCTCCGACAAACGTTCGTAAGTCAAGCAATAAAGTAGCCACTTGCTTGAAACTATCCTGAACTAGCTACGTACGTATATGTATGAATGAAAGAAAATTTATAAATAATCGACACTTAACTTAAGCGTATAACTTAAGCGTATAAGTTAAATAAAATTCTTGTATTTTTAATTGTGTAAAATACGTACATAAAACTGTATAAAACACGTAAAAATATTTTAAACGGATGCGAGTTTACCTTATTATAACATCGAAGAAATTGATTCTTCCATAAAGGTAAGTTCTGGATTTACGTACTGTAAATCCAGAACTTACCTTTATGGAAATCTGATATTAAATAATTTATCTGATATATTTATCTGATGTTAAATAGTTAATACCGTGGAGATATATAGGTCAAAAATACGCATAATAGTAACTGTAGCAAGTACGTAACGTAATGAGTAACAAAAAAGTGAACTTTTGAAGTCCGCAGTCGACCACAGATGTCGCAAGTGTGTATAGATGACGTTGACGTAAAATGAATCAAAATTCCCGCGCTATTTTTACCAGAAACCGGTTTCAATAGAGAAAATTAAACGAAGGCGAAATTCTTTTCTCATTACAGGAAAGGATGACGCTCATAATACCTGTCATTGATGTTGACTAGAATACAATGCGATACCCCAGCCTATTAGAATATATAATTTCTTTGCGATAAATAAAGAAAATAGTACAGACAGATCACTACATTCTGTTGCTACTCAAAGTGTCAATGTCAATAGCAGTTTATTAAAAAAATCGTCAGAATTAATTCATACATGTGGTCGTTTGTTTAGTTTATATATGTTAAATCTACATTCATCAATGACATCGAAAATTTTGGTATATTAAGTAATAACGCTCATGTATCTAAAGTTCCGCGTTCCTAGCTACACTATTGTCCACGACACATTTATTGTACAAATATTATCCAAATTGAAATAGACTTAAGTTTACATTAAAAAAAAATAACAAAAAATAGAAACCGACTTCAATGGCCCAAAAGAGCAAAAAATAATTTAAATATATGTTGGATTCTTTCATACACAGTACATAGTACATAGTCTCAACCTCGGCGTTCAACATATTTTTTAGATTACAACGACCAAGCAACGATTTTGAGATAAATTTTATTTGAAAGCAACCAGCTTTCAAATAAAATTAATCTCAAAATCGGTTCACACTAACTACAACTTTCGATGTGTCAACCAAAAAAATACAGTCGAATTGAGAGCCTCCTCCTTTTTTGAACTCGGTTAATAATCTTTACTGTCACTTACTATCTTTTTTCGCTTTACTCTAACGTTAAATAAACAAGACTTAACCCTGCAACTGACATTTCATTTTCAGTCTCATTCAATAAACAGACGTTGCGCATTTCAGCAAATGGTTCTTAGCTTAGCGTTCTTTGCTTTTTTACCACATTTAAAAATTATTGAAGCAATCATTTAATAAAATTGTATTTTTAAATAATTATTAGCCGTTATTCCATAAACTTTGAACTATTTCCCGGAGCCTCTTTCATGTGATGGTGAAAACAGAATTGAATGGAAGTAGGAATAAACGGTATTTCCTATTAACTTCTAAACGTTGTTTTTGTCAATCGTGTGGAAAGGGTTCAAAGCCCCTCTTCAATCTACGAATGTGGGTGTTACGATGAATAGCGTGAACTTTGTCGACATTTAATTAGATTGGCTACAACGGGTACTATATAATTTTATTTATGGTTTAATTTCTATCTTTAGAAAATATTCTTTTAAAAAGTGTAATGATAAAATGTGTAATGTACGCAACCAATATTTGGTACGTTAACTAACTACTTATAACCATAAACATTTTATCTCGTACTATATATTCATTACATAATATTTTATTTCATACTATAGTGTTTGAACAAAGTGCGTTAACTTTATAATGTTGCATAATTGATTAAAATTTGGGTTTGAAATACCGGAATCCCGCACGATATAGTAGTATTTATCCCAGTCTTGAATTGAAAATGATCCCGCGCAGGACTCCAATTTTGAAAAAACTATACATATGCGTTACTCGTGTGATTCAAGCTGTAAATGCATCAAAATTTGAGATACGTTAGTGTTTTACGTTTATAAACTCCAGCCGCCATAGAACCATGATTCCAAGGTACTTTGCTTACCATAGATCAAAGCGTAGGCATCCTGGAAGTTGACATCTTGTATGACGTGCAGTACCAGGTTCTTCTAGAAGCTATAGCTAAATTGCAGTCAAAGAAGCTAGGTGCCTTAAGCAGAGTCAAGTACTGCAACCATTTTTTATTCCATCATATGTTTAAACATTATTCAAAATATTTTGACTCGTTCCTGTTAACAGCCCTGTAAAGTTGAACTTGTTCATAAATCAGAATTTAGTTGCTATGCCCAACTAACCACGCTACGTAACACAAATACATGGATATCGCAGGATTTAAAGTATCTAATCCCGCAAAAACCGGGATTGAATTTATTTTAGGGGATTCCATACACTACTTTTGATAAAAAGGAATATCTATCGTTGTTAGTATTTTAATTATATTATTAAGCTTAGTCTCACACTGAACTATTCTCACGAAACATAACGAGTGTGTATTCTGTAATTATTGTGAAAGCCTAAGGTGAATTAATTACATTTCTGAAGGAAAACAGTTTGCATAAATGAAAATAACATACGAACTTATTATAGCGATAAATTGAAACTTTTAATGCAAATCGAAACAGACAAAAGCAAATATATGTTAAACCTATTTTTTAATAACTATAGCAATGCATTTTTTTTAATATATTACTTAGTACTTACTGCAGTCCATGTAAATCCGTAAAACAATTTAAAAAGGAAAAAAATATATTAATTTCTTAAAGGAGGGAGGAAGGAGATCTCATATTCGGTGCCTCTGTGATTGTTATATCAACATATAGGTATATATATATATATATATCTACATTCGGTCTCAAAATTATAAAAAATCTGTATAAAGTAATAGTGTGTTCCTTTTTATGTTATGTATATAGATATGTTATTTCAATGAATAGCCCAAGAATTACTAAATAAAACTTTACAATTAAAGCCAATTAATACCATTCTTATGATCGAGAAAATAGATTTCCCTCTCTAAACGGATTTCAGATTTATATCTGTGATAGTGGCTAACGACCGTGATAATTAGACATTGACCAATTGTCTTTCATTTACATTCCACGAAAAATCCTTTGAACGAGTCTAGTTTTGTCTCATAGAATTGAATTAAAAAGACTTAACTCGTGTAGTATTAATGGCTACTGAATATACCGAATATACCTATTCTCTTGTTCTTTGGGAACTCTTTAAAGTCCACTTAAAAGTCTATATTTTTCGTAAGGTAAATTGTAAAGATAAGAACCATAATAACTTTAGTTAAGTTTAACAAGGTTAACGTTGCTGCTTTATAAATTTCTACTGCAAAATATTATATATCATGCCGTATTAACTTATTAGAAATATGGAACCGTGTTACCATGAACATTGGACACGAGGTTATTTATGAACAAAATAAGATAATTGTTTGACAAGTATGCTTTTTTCAACAAATCTAACAGCTAGTTTGTTTACTTTGTGGTTACTGTTTATGTTAATGCGGATTACATACAAATTCTGTGTGCGTGTCATGTGTGAGTGAAGTGACACGGGTCGGTGTTCGCGGCTACTCGCTTACCTCCCTCTAACTTGTTACGCTCGCTCACACGGGCACAAGCTTGCGGCGAGCTTGTGTGCGATTAATCTGTTGTGGCACGTGTAACTGAATACTTCTCTACTGAGATCCGGATACGTGAATAAACGTACAGATCTCTGTACGTTTATAGTAGTCTCTTTAATATAGACGGCTTTATGCGAACTCCATTCACGTTAAACGTAGGCGTTCAATTATCTTGTTAATATGAGGATATTGCGAATTCTAGACCAATTTATTGCTTGCCACTGTACTATATTACGAATATTAAAGGCATAATTGGATATACGTAAAGTTATGATAGATTAAGAAACATTTACAAAAATATGAATTCTATTATTTGTAACCGTAGCTATAGGGTTTTAGGTAAATCAAGAGATATATTTAAAGAAAGTGTTTAGAATTCTAATCTTTATATATGTATTAAAAAATACTATTAATTTTTGATACAAGTATCGATATATAAAAAAAACACCTTATCCCATAGTAAATAGGCGAATTGCTAGAAACAAGTGCTGCCTTTGATAAAATACTTATTATGGTGTCAATAAGTAGAGGACAACCTTCTACTATATTGTCATCATGTATGTAGTATTTGTACATTAAGTAATATTTTTTCATGTAATATTATACTTTTTTAATCACACGTGAGCATGAATTATGAGCTTCAATACGTCCTTTGTTTAACCTAACCCCTGGAGAATTCTAAGAATTAAGTTATTAATTCTTACGAGTATATTACAGTAATAATATGTGTTGCAATTGTATGCTCTACACCGAAGGTATATTTCATAACGTACTTAATTGTTCAACGTCCCTACACTATAGAAAATTAAAATGTAAAAATGTTCGAGTTGAACTCGCGCGAAGTAAAGTCAGTTTATAAATGAGTAGAATTATTTAGGATTTTCTTCCTTCCCTCTTTTTTATTTCAGGTGTGGCAAACTGTCTGACCTAAAGTAAAAAAAAATACATACTATATATGTGTATGTATTCTGACTGCGTCAGATAGAGGATTTTTCGAGTGCAAGTATATATGTATGTATGTGTGATTGTATGTATGCCCATTTCTTTGACACGGGCTATATACCAAACGGCTTGACCGATTATGACGTATGACATATTATTTAAATCGTTTCAGTTGAGAAAGTGACATAGGCTATATAATTTTCAAGAGCGATGCCTGAAAATAAAGGAAAAAAGTGGCGGGGGGGGGGGGCTTATTTTTTACAAAAAGGGGTTAAAAAAAAAAAAAGAAAAAAAAAATATCTTAAAAAAAAAAAAAGAAAATTTTTTTTTACTATTTTTACAAAAACGCATATTAACGTTTAATTAAATATATATTATTATGAACAAAAATTGCGTTTTAAGCAGTCGGGTTTCTGTTTTAATGTTTTTAACAATTTCACTAGTTGTTACGAAACACCTTACTAATAATATAAATGCAAAACTTTATGAGGGAGGATGGATGACTAATACTTTTTGACGCAGAAACCGCTTAATGGATTCGAATGGAAATTGACACACTGGTGGTATGTGCCCTGAAATAACACATAGAGAACACATTATTGTGATTAACAGTCCATGCAATCGGCGTCGTGTGTAAAATCTTTAACCAAATTTAATATACATTTATAAAATTATCATTAATATACATTTAGATTATAATTATATAGAAAAATATAAAAACAAATTCAGTGATTAAAATACTCAAAATGCTTCTTTTGTTGGTCTCATAAAGCTAAAGAAAAAAATATCCTAAATCATCAAACAATTTCAAATCCAATTAAAATTCAGTAATGGAAAACTAGTTTCGCTTCTCTTAGCATTACTAATAACTAAACACGAGCTGAAAATTTATCAAGTCACTAGCAGCAAAATAATTTACATTTAAATAAAAGTATAAGTATAAGGAAATGTGACAATTATAAATATATTAATTAGCAAGATTCCTACCAATAATGCTTATAACAACTTCTAAATAATTGCTTTATGATTCCAGATTAATCACCATATTTTGAATATCTTAACGTTAGCATTACTTAAATTAAATGTATCAAAAATTTTAGATTTGTATTTAACATTCTGGTTATCTGGAATATACTTTGCGTAAAGATAACAAATAATAAGTTTTCTCAAGGCCACCTCGTGAATGATATACAAACATTCAAAACTGACTATACCATGTGTTATATCTTTAGGGGATATACAGGTGCCACAAATGAAATACGAGAAGGCCGTTATAACAGTTTGTCTTTTTATTGAGCGATCGATTAATATAAAACCGGATACAATTGACATTACTTATTGTTAACAAAACGCTATGGCACATGCATTGTGGTTATTCAGCCAAAGAAGTTGAGATGATATTCATTGTCTGACGCCGAAAATGACGCCGCAACACCATGATTGTTGGCTTAAATTAAAGATTAGTTTATGTGCGAAAAGTTCAACATTCGAGACAGGATAAAGTTCTGGAGTCAGGAGTATAAAGGTAATGGTTGAGTGGCTAGTTTAATTACTTCTTGTTTTGACGATAAAGTTCTGACGCTAGCCGCTTTGAACTTCCCTTGCTTTGCTAGCCTTCAATATCATATATTTGTAAATTTAATAAAACGCTTCTGTTAAATATTAACAGGCAATTGCAAGATAAATTTAGAAATACACTTTTTATCATACGATGTCATGTTCATGTCATGTTCGTTTTATTAAATTATTTATCTGTAACACAATGACTTTTAAGTACTATACTATACCATACAAGAAACTATGCTATGAAACGTTATAAAAACGACAAATAAAAAATATAACAAAAAAAAGGTGTGTGTGCGATTCACACACGATAGAAGTGAAACTTCAGTAAATCGAAAAAAGAATGAGATGAATATATATACCAAGGGTAGGATAATTACAAAGTTTATTTTAGTATCTAGGTATTTATAACAG
>DWLI01002724.1:0-12750 GCA_018249915.1 Cecropterus dorantes dorantes
GATTTTTATGACGACCCGCGTGGCGGAGCGTTTACCATACCAGCCTGACGCGCAGTCGGTTCCGGGTTGGATCCCCCGCCAGACAGACATTTGAATGATGAATTTAGATTTCTGTTCTGGGTCTGGGTGTTTGGGTCTGGCGACATAGTGAGAAAATCCTTGTGCGGGGCTATAAGTGTAGAAAGTGTGTGCGTTTGTGTATCATTAGAATATTTAGCATGTTAGCAAACACCAAATTTTCGCTATCATAATTAAGAATAATGTATTACCATTGATATGAAAAATTGTATGATCATTGAATATGAGTTTGCAAGGTCGTAGAATCAATATAGTGTAAATGAGGAGATGTCACTGTCACACCTATTTCTAGCGTGAAGAAGAGGCCATCTTAGTCCTTATAAGTGGCAAAGCATCTGTGATCGACTTCAGATAGAGCCCCTGTTGTAAATAAAATTGGTTATAAATAACCAGTGGCAATTACCATCAGATGGACTGCTCGTTTGCTACTTCAAACTTTTATCACAAATACGGGACATAAGTTTCAGATAACTTTATCTATTGTTAGTGGCAGCCCTAGCCTGTTCACTAAGCCCTCCCAGCCGCTCCACTCCCGCGTTTTGTTCTCTCCCGGGTTTGGCGATACAAAATGCTTACTTAACGGTTTTTCTTTGTTGTTATTTTATAACCGCTCCGATGTTCTTGGGATTAAGTGGTCTTTGAGTAGCGGGCTTCATGACATAAACTCGTTCGATGGCATGATGGTTTGTTTTCTCGTAAAAGCTCAGCTTATATATAAAGACAGTAAAAGCTTTGATAATAACGCTTAGCATTATTAAAATATGCATATTAAATTTATCAAAAAAAAGCATATTGCCGTTTCTGTGTGGAATAATTAATAAGAATAACACTTCTTTTTTATAATATGGAAGCAGTATGCTGTTCACCTGATCTTAAATGACCACTGCCGTTCATGGACACCTGTAATCAATCTTAGATAAGACCCGAACACAGCAGCGCATAAAATTGCTGTTATTAGTCAAAAATAGTGGTGCTTCCGGAGTCAAAAAACAAAGATTTCTATCACAATTTATCATCGTTTATCATAGCTCATACTAAGATTTCCTCATGTATGATGTAGATACGAAGCCGAACATTCAAACACCCAGACCCAAAATAGAAATCTAAATTCATTATCTATATTTCTATTAGTGGGGATTGAACCCGGAACACACCATGAGACAGACTGGTAGGTAGTAAACGCGGATTGTAATAGTCGGAGTTATTACGTGCAGACCAACATTACTTATATTTTAATTATACATGCGAAAGTTTGTGAGGATGCGTGTGTTTGTCTTTCCTCGCCAAATGAAAGAAATAAAAAAATATCACATATGTATTTGAAAAGTAAAAGATATGTTAATAGAAAAATGTTATTACACTCATGAAGAATTCTTAAGTGATGATTTGAAAATATAAACCTATAAAATATACAAATTGTTAAAATTGTTAATTACGAATATGTGATTGCCATACTTTTTAAAGCCCTAACTGGCATATTCAATTTTTGGCACCCTGTTAATCTTATATAATATACTTATTATTATTTAAAAAAATGATACAGTGCATCGTAAATTCTTCTCATTGTCATAAAAATAATTACTTTATATAATTGAAACATTACTTTTAGATCTTAAATATGTATATTTTTTGATTTACTTTGAATTATTTAGGTACACGTAAAACATAAGCTAATTTAAAATAAAGATGTATGATCATGTAATAATTTAAAACTGAAGGCTAGGGTTCAAATAATTTGATTATATCTCCCCTACGAGTTAACCACTCCGCTTAACTAAAATTAATATTTAAAACATGTGTTTAAACATTACATGCAAATTAAAATTTGTATTCTAAACGACAGAGATATGTAAATGATTAAATACATATATTACTGCGAAAATTACTTGTCGCGTAACTACATTCAGAAATAGGTGCAAGAATGTTAAAGTGGCTAGTTCGAGTGCACTTCGGTATCTAAATTAAACAAATGATTATACTATTTTGCCGGCGCCTATTGCGTAGATAATAACCGGGTGGTTCAGTGCGTAATAAACGGTTTCTGCTCGAACAAAGACTTGCAATCGGCAGGAATGAGTAATTACCTCAAATCTAGTTAGTGTCTCACTCAAAACATAAATCAATAGTGTCACAATATGGCAATGCTTACCAGTTAACAGATTGTCTGATATCTATGCAACATTCCTTCGTGTATTTTATATTTACCTAACGCATTAAATAATAAAAGTTCATACGTTTGGTTACACAGTGGAATTTAAACATTTTTATAATATGTATAGTCTGTTTTCCTAAGATATTTCCTATGAAACAAGATATAAAACTTAAATACGAAGTAACATAGTTCAGTATAGTGTGAAGTATTCATAGAAAATTCTCGTGTAATAACACGATTATTAAGTCACAATTTTTGCTCCTATCATCGTACTTTAAGGGCCTAGATAACCCTAAATGTCTTTGACCATGAACAAAACACAAAAGTGCCCGGAGTCACGAGACAAAATTCAAGCACAGTTTCGCGTAGATAAACTTGAAGCGTATGAATCGGGCGTGCTGCTTCTAGCTAAACTGAACATGGTTAAAAGCAACAATAGTTTCGCCCGACATGGAAAAAGTCGTGACCGACTCGCGGTCGGGTCGGCAGGATGCTTCGGGCGTAAATAATGCCGACGTCCAATCTTAATTATCGCTCCATCGTTAGAGATGACCGACGGGCAGACCGAAATCGGCGAGCGGTTGCGACATAGCGGCGCGGGGCGGGGTGCCCGTCATTATCGGAACGGTTATATCGCCCACCGATAAATCGCTAGAACCACCTGCGAGACTCATTGTGCCGTTTTGGCACCGAACATTATAATTCTTTTGTTGCCATTGCCATTGTTTTCGAATGATGACTCGGGATTTCTACTTCTAAAATCGATTCCTAGATAATCGGAATGACAATTGAGCTTTTTGTTCGAAAGGGTTTGTTAAACGCTAACACCGATTGCAGTATTTACAGTTATTGATGACATCATATTTATATGCCATAGCAAAAAAATAACTATACTCTGTTCCTTAGAACACATCCGGAACATGTTCTTGATCTAGTAATCTACGCTACACGTGACGTGACGTTTATTGACGTGTTAATAAACGTCACGTTTCACGTTACAGCTATGGTGGAAAAATCAATTAGACCTATGTATATTTTCTGTATAAACAATAAAACAGCAAGTCTTTAAACAAAGTTTGAAGTAGTTATCTATTATTTTTACATTAGAATTTTTTTCTAATAACCTTCATTGCAATAAAATAATCTTGAAATCTGTACAGTAGAAATGTCCCAACTGTATATTGTTCACATATATTGTATCGTACGGAATCGTAGGTTTTTGTATCAATCCACAAGATCAAATCCCGTTTTATCGATATGTATAGTATTCAATATTTTTTTATAATAAAAAGTTAAAAAGATGGTTCTTGATTTTCGAAGTTAATAGTATAAAATCATTAACTAAGCTCAGTCACTAACATATTCGTTAGGACTTTTTAAAAGTAATACTTATATGTAGAAATTGAACAGGTGTAAACGACAAATATATAAATGGAATTTCTGAAACGCCATAAGGAATTTTGTGTCTAAAGTATCCAAAAATCACACACGAATCAAAATAAATGCAACAGTTCTGTAATCTAATTTTTTCGCTATTTCTAATGAGGACAAACGTTATCATATTAAATTAATGTCGAATATCAATGTTTATCATTTGTAGATAGCATAAATATAGCATAAATCAGCATAATTTAGAACCAAATAAATCTTTTTACGCTAATTACATAGGAATCCCTAATTTGCAAAGAGTATTGATGGGTACTTAACACCTTAAATATTAAGGTTGTGTGAGAAATGAAAAGCGCTCATGACGGTGAACACGGACGAAGTCGTACAGAAACTTGTAATTAATAACAAACATTGTAAAAAAAATGGCATGCTCTCATTTGGTTTCAGCTGGATAATCGTAAGGCGCTTTGTATTCGCCGCTGCATGCGCAGATCTCGATCCGAGAGCGACGTTGAAAAATTCTAAGCTCGTGATTTTCGTTCGTGTACTTCATTTATTTGTAAGAAGACGTTGAATATTGTTTACAACGAGATTATTAGCGTTTCCTGCTTTCCCTTTACAGCGCAAAAACGAACTACCGTTATTGTACATTTGTTATTGCCTGCTTTAAGCCATAGTCATTAATAATATAATCTTCAACGTAATTGTAATGTACAGTATCCATATTAACTTTGGCTGCATTATAGCTTCTTGATGGTTCTACGTCAAGTGATGTAAGTGAATCTGTCTCCTTGACGCCGACATTGGTGATTTTTGAGAAATATTTCAGATACGCGTAGTTATTATAAAATTATACTATCGATCTGGGAATAATACGAAGATAGTGCCCTCGGGATGCGAATTTAGGAGAAATTGAGGGTGCTTGCGTGCCTGCCCGCGAGCCTTGATCCTTGCATGCTCACCAATAATAAATATTATTACGATCAGGATCAGATTCATATAGCACACGCAGGACAGTTTTAAAAGGGAATCAATAGCAAATGTGCCTTCTCTGAGAATTACTTATATAACAAAATAGTAGTAAGACCGTGGTAAAATTTATGTCCCATAGATTTTAATATTATGACAATTACTGAGGTAAATTACAATATTTTGTTATAGTAGTAATAGACATATTTAATAATAATTTATAATAGGTTCGTCAAGCAATTAAACCGACAAAACTGCTTATGTAATAATTTTGTTGAGATTTCATACATAAAAGTTAGGTACTAGTGCCTTTTAAACCCTCTACAAGTTTAATGTTCATATTTTTTAATTATTTCGGTAAAGAAATGTTGTTTACTAGATAATCAGTACCAAAAACTTTAGATAAAATATGTCTGAAACAAAATAAAATGTCGCAATCACTTCCCGAGATTTCGCTAAACACAGGGCCGAATGTTTCGAGCAATGCGCTCTGGGCGATGCAAATTGCGTCGCCTCTTATCGATGCACTTTATCCAGGGTACTTTTGTGCATATTTTACATATATTTACGGGGATGCAGCAGATAGCCGGTGTGGGCGGACTCCGTGCCCGCATGCTAATTCACGTAGGGAACAGTGCACGTGCAGACATGCATTTAGGCACCATAATACTAACCAACTATGTTATATTGTATAAATATTTTAAATTATACATTTTAAGTACCTGCCCGCAACTACCATTCAACGAGATACGTGCTCGAATCATGATTTCATTATTCGATATTTTACAATGTAATTTTTATATTATGCACCGTAAAATTTATTAGCAAAAAGTGATTCCGCGTTGGAAAGTTTTTGCATGACCAGCGTCTAGATGGTTGTCAGCGAGGTCGTTTGCTCTTGTAGTTTACACATGGACCATTTTTTGTGTCTGTATCTACATTATATTTAACATTAAATAGACTCTTTGTGCTCATCGATTTTTCTCAACTTTCAAACCGGTTACAGTAAAATATGCATATTCTAATACAAATAATTTGTGAAAACATAACAAACGTGCAACGTTCATACGCTGGGACCGTTACTCGAAATGCTCGAGGTAACAAATGTGTGAACTACCTTCTGGCAACATTAATCTTTGACAGCATAACATAATTGTGCCGAGTCCTGAGGGAATAGCGGTGCGAACGCAGGCGCTCCGCGGTCACGAACCGCTCTAAACGTAGAGTCCAAACCTAAACGATGCCACCATATCCGTCGGCAACCACTCATACTTTGTATGCCCTTTGCATACTTCCTCTATATTTCAAAGTCAAAACTTAACGTAGGTAAACGGCTCACTTAGTATTTACAACTGTTGTACAATACATATAAATATGCTTATCTAAATAAATGAAAATATACGTTTACGCAAACATCCTACAATTTTCAGTCACTTAATATTTTGTTCGCTAAGATATGAAATAATATCTTGATTTAATTGTCATTCGGCCGATTATTATTATTATTATTATTATATATTAAAAGAAATACAGAGCCAAGCATTTAAAATATAATTAGCCTCATCAATAAATCGTTTTTTTCAAAGGTGAAAATTTTGTGACAAATTTTAAAATATAATTAAGTATTATAAGATTTAAAGCCTAACATGATACAAGATTTGTGAGACACGATGTATGACATCACGTAAATTACATTTTTTGACATGAACGATGTAATATCTAATAATGAAAATGATAAATTATACGAACACCAAAGTAGCAAAGGGATACACCATTGTGATCGAAGGTGCAAGGTGAAATTATATAAAAATGAAATAAGGCAATAAAAGGAGTGACGTCGAAAATTTCGAGGTAAATGACTAGAATGATTGATGTTCGTGAATTTACATTGCACTGTGTCCAAAACGACAAAATTGAAAGGTCATTTTTCAGAGCCTAAAGCCGACTGCGGCCGTTCGATCGACAACAAAATGAAAAAATAACAGCTTGAAATAGCGAACGTGAAAATTAAAATCCAAATGATGGCAATGCGTCATTAACCCTATATGAAAATATTTTGATTTGCAGTTAGCAAATATAATGTATAGTATTATAGAGATATAATACATTTGGATAGGGGTAAGAATCAGACAATATTTTTTTAGGATTTAATGTTAAACTTACGTTATATACATTTTAAATATTATAAAGCCGGCATATAATGATCATTAGTCAAACGTATGCTACAAGAAACTTACAATACTTTGTATTAATCTAGTAGCGAACCACAATCAATTATCGAAACTTGACTAATCGACGATCCAACTAAACCGACGTTCTGTCATTTCTCTTCCTTTAATCGATTACTTCAAACGTGAACTCTAGGGGGTCCAATAGCACGAGATGAACTACGTGTAAGCTTTTTCATAATAAATCTCTTGTTTTTTGCTTTACCGACATTTTAACCGTCTCCAGGCTACGTGAATAACATATTCATTGTCCATAGTTTTTGTGCAAAGTTTGCCTTACCTATTACATTGTTAATTCATGTTGCTTTTACACAATTAGACACGACAAAAGGTATATCCGTGTAAGGTTTTCGCTTCTCATAAATCGAAACAAAAATTTGTACTGTAATACTAATAAAATGCCGCAACGTTTACGAGCGATCCCACATTTTCCCATGCTTTCCTAATTTTTGAACAATAAATTTTATTAACACGTTTCAATTTATTTCGTCGACAAACTGGACGGTACAATCAGCGTTAATTGCTGCTACTCTTACGTAAAATATCGTAGGCGTTTCGAGTTATTCTATGCGTGCTTTAAGACGGCACCCCTCATTCGTACACAAAGAAAAGATTGAGTCATCATAACAAATGCGCAGCTCCTCTTGGTCGAGGGCAGGGAACTCTCTACAATCGGCCTGTTCTTATCTGTGACGGCTCCGATCATTGTGGCCCGAATTCTTCGTGCTTCAGACTACGGATGACGAAACGATGCTGGTTTTAGTCTTTTACTCCCTGTCCCTTTGTTGACTTGTCGAGTTTTGTTCGAATGGTTTTTTGTAAACGTTCACCGGCTGCGTTTGTAAGCTCGCCTCTGACTATAAATCTTATCTAATAAATCTCATCAAGCGAGAATTAAACAGTATAGTCAACTTTAAGGTCAACGATTAAAACTCTTTGACAGAATCATGTCAATTTTTATAAACGATACCGCGTTTCAATAACTCCGTCTCGTTACCTGTAACGAAATGTATCGAGACGTTTAAAGCATGACCCCATTTTTATTATCGACATTTATTAATATGTACACGTTTTAAAATATACATGTGGTAATTACTTCAATACTAAATTTAAATAAACCTAAATTCTGATATGAGACATACGCTTTCGACACTCATAACCGCACGCTACAATTTTCTTCTGTGTCTTGGACACACAAAGACGAATACACAAACACCCAGACCCAGAATTGAACGGCCGGGGATTGAACCAGAAACCCATTGCATGTCGGACCAGTAAGGTGACCGTACAATATTTGTATAAAAAGTTTAAATAGTGTATAGACTTAAAGCAACATTGTCTCACAAATGTACTTAATTCAACATTAGCGCTACTAAATCACGTGTATTATTTACATAAGGGCACGTTTATATAAAATACCCGAAGGCACATTTTGTCATCGTGCCAGTCAGTGAAGTCAGTCCAGTCACACATTTGTCCCGGCCGCCGTTCGCAGGCTGCATTTTTAGAATTATTAATTTGGTTCGTGTTCTTATACTGTGTTAAAGCGGCCGATTTTGTGCGAAAGTTATAAATAAAACATAACCCGTCCTGCCTTGGCTCGCTTTTATAGAAGTCGATGCTTACCTAAATACGTTACTGTAACAATAGTTCGTTTTTCTTTCGGACATTTTAAATTGTTTCGACAAATGTTTGATGTGATTATTTGTGGAGGTCGATGTTGTCCACTTTAGCATACAAAAGCCATTTTATAACGAGACTATTTGCATAATTTTTGTGATGGTTTTACCCTCGATATGTTTTTACAAATTCATATTGTCTGTAATTATCATTAATGAACAATACTTGCCGGTAACAGGTTACGTTAAATATTTTGTTTTCTTTGCAGGTTGAGGTTTTGATCTTGGACAAAAATGACAGTCCGCCGGAATTTAAGAATATACCGCCAGCATACTTTGCTTCCGAAGACCTTTCTCCTGGGCAGCTGATAGCCACGATAACTGCGGAGGATCCAGACACGATAGGAACTACCACTTATAGCATACAGTCTGATGAATCCACACCATTCACACTGGATTCTCGAACCGGAGCACTCAAGCTGAAGGAACCCTTGGATCGGGAGACCGTCTCTGAGTACCAAGTAGCTATACGGGCCCATGATGGTGTTCAGTTCACAGATGTTACTGTAACTATACAGGTAAATTAACTTATTTATAATAATGACTTAGGTAAGGAGCATCCAATTGAACCAGACCACTTGATCTCAAGTAACCACTGCCGCCTATAGTATCTTATGTAGGGTTCAATATATATATGTTGAACCCTACATAAGAATATATTTATTTGAGGTTGATTACAGATGCCACTAGTAAGAATTACTTGGAACGTATTGGATATGTATGTTATTCATGCTATAACAGAACACAATTACGTTTAACACTGCTCTTATTAGGCTGAAAAGGTGTAGCGTGGTGTCTCGGGAGCTCTAGAAAGGGTTCTAGTCATTTTAGTACTTATATGCTTACTAACACAACACCTGCTACCACATTTCTACATCATCTATGTAATACCTACTTTATAATTTTACATCCCAAATTATCATGTTTTTCTGTGTAGCAAAGTGAACCAAGTTCGACGTCGTCTAAGGTAGATATTTAAAACATGGATTTACATATGTATTCTCAGGCTGCGTGTTTTGGTACGGATATGAACGTAGCATTTTTATTATTTTTGAATAATTAAGTAGAAAATTAGTCTCTAAGTCTTTACATGGATATTGGAAACCCAATTTGGCCTGAAATACGACGTATAGATTATACTTTAATTATACAGCGTTTTAAAAATAGGAACTGAATTAATAAAAATAAATAATCAAGCTTTCATTTCTTCATCGTAAATCCTGAGCTAAGCGTTGCGCTGTGTATAATGCACTCTACCTAGGTAAGCATTCCTTAAACAGGTTTTTGAAATAAATTATATTATTAAACGATGATATTTTAACATAGCGTGCATTTTTGGTCGTTACAAAACTGCTCTCAAATAACACATGTAGCGGTGCTGTCAAATTTGATGTCGGACCAGACTCCTCAAGAACGGACCAGTATTTTATTACGGCATATGCACTTGCCGCTGTGACGCATAACTGTCTTTGTTTATTTGAGTTATTTGTCGGAATACACAACTGTTTACACAGTTACTTAGGTTGTCTCGGCTAAACGTTTTTTTACTTCATTAAGAGGTGCCATTCTTTAATCAAATTATAGTAAGATGTTAAACAACGTGCACCGAGGATGATGCACCTGCTGTGAACATAAAATCGAGGTCGCTTTATCTTTTACACCTTTGTAAATGCAATTGGAATTCAAAAGTACTTTTAATATTCTTATATTTATGGATTTCTTTTACAATTTATTGTAAATTAATAATGGACGGCTAATATCTTTTATTTTTAGTAACCATTTAACCTTTAATCATTTAACTGTGACTACTATTAATATGGTATGTGCGCATAAAAATAAGTAAAGTGGGTTTAAGAAATATGAAGAAACGTAACATAATACTTTACTGAGAAAATCTTAAACTTAACATACAAAAAACATGTTCTCTTTTTGCCTAGAATCTTACCTAGAAGCGTTGAATTCTATAAACAGGTTATTGAAATAAATTACATTCTAACGATGATACATTATCGTTGCGTGCATTTTTGTTCGTTTAATCTGCTATCAAATAACATATGTAGCGGTGCTGTCAAGTGTGATTTTGATCTGTACTTCGGGGGAATATAATTCTTTGTATTTACAGGTAACGGATACGAACGACAACCCACCGGTTTTCAAGGAAAATGCTTACTCCTTCGACATCCCGGAAAATGCAGCTCGTGGCTCAGTTGTTGGTACTGTTGCTGCCAGCGACCTGGACTCAGGGGCTAACGCACAGCTGACGTATACTGTGATATCTGATTGGGCCAACGATATATTCTCACTGAACCCACAGACGGGAGTCTTCACTTTAACAGCAAGACTTGATTATGAAGAGGTAGGTGCCATTCAAAGTATAACGTATAGTATAACTTAACCTTTAATATAATTGTGCAAACCGACATACAAATGTAGCGTTATGTACTGGGTATAGGTATCATTTATCTACCGAGAACCGTAGTACATATCAAAAAAAGTAAAAGATGAAAGCTTAAAACAACTAGTGGAACGCGGGAAGTGAAATCTGATAACTAGCACTGGTTTTTGAAGTTCTTAGAATACATTGGGAACTGCTTCTAGTGTCAGCATTGAACATTTTCTTGTCTATTATAAATCTCATTATGTTATATTATGTTAGTCATTTCAGTTATAGATATTTTATAAACTGATATTTATAAAAGTGTCAGTTTATAATATGACACAATACTTATAAAATCTCTATAGATGTATACTATCAGCATTTTAATAGTATAATGAAAAATATTTTCTTTTTCGACGAGATATCGAAAACGAAGACTAGATTTAATGCAAAATCGAAGAGTTTTTAGTCATTATCTGTATTCATCTATCCATTGTTCGCATATTTGCATGGAACCATATTTCAATACTTCCCTCTCATAACCGGGCATACAATGACGAAACGATTAGGCTATCAGGTCAGGCTCGCCTGAAGGAAAACTGTCCGTATATGGGCACTTTTAGAGCCCACGTCCACTACACGTTGCCTCCGTGTGGTTGGGTACATTGCGGTTGATACAATTATCTTAACATAGATCTAAAGGGAGGGCGATGACCGCTCAAGTTGTTCTAGTGCACAACGCTACGTCTCAAAAGTTGTTACAACTAAACACGACCAATTTTCGTGTTATTTTTTCTTGATAATCTTATGACTTCAAATTTTAAAATGACAATTACAGCCTATCTATTGGTTTGATCGATTGAAATAGCAAAGGACATTATTGACAAGACATTAAAATAAGTGGTCTTCAAAGCTTATGTATAACTGCCACAAAAACTGAAATATGATAGATAATTGAGTAAAGATATGTCGCTAATCCCGAAGAGGACAATGGAGCGACACATTTTAATAATTACTATGCACGAGCTAAACCCCTTGGTATCACCCGCGTAAAGAAGTTAATATAACTTTAAATTGTAATAACTTTTGATAGCATTGATGGTTTTCTATGACAACAAGACTAAATACCTAACCTAAATATATTTTCAATTAAAGTATTATTTTTAGTTTCATGCATTTCAAACTCGAATCTCAAAAGCGATTTTATGTAGTAGCCCCTAGTATCAACAACATTCAGTAGATACCGACAGGTCATTCTCTTGTAAAAACTTAAAAAGCTCATCTTGAATACCTATATTCGACACGTAAAAATAAAGGACAGGAGCACAATTACCGCTCTTATAAAACATAATTTGAGTCACTTACCCGAATGCCTTTTGGGCGTAAAAATAAGATACGGATAAGTAAAATTTATTACAAGCCGTGTAAAATATTGCATGTTGTAGGCAAGATGCACAATTCAGAAACGAAGGACAATGTTGCCCTTGAGCGAGTTTTTAATGCAAGTCTGTGGATGACCGCCGCGCCTGTAGTAGAAGTACTTTTTATACCGCCGATATGAACTGAGCCTCATGCCTTGTTAAGTGGACAAATTAAATAAACCCCTTTTAGCAGACGTACTGTACCTATCTGGCTATTTTGTAAGATAAGGGCGGCTTAGTAGCTATTTTTCTTTGAAACTTATATAGACCTTTTTCTACGTGCAATATGGTTGGACCCACTCATAGTTTGTTTATGGCAGACATCAAATAAGACCAGGTGTTCCTTAAAATTTGTGAAGAATTGATTTATTTGTGAATTCTGTGGCCATCTATTATATTGTTTCAAACTCGTGCAAATGCATAACTACACTTACAAACTTAGTAATTATAAACGGAG